>WNWU01013802.1:23694748-23904592 GCA_012654045.1 Ptyas mucosa | reverse complement strand
GTGCTAGACCCAAAATGGCCCCTGCAACAAGCAGGAACCTCACACAGCCACAAAAAGCCCAAAAAACCAACTTTCACACTTTACACACAAAATTCCACATACAGCTTTGTGAGATTTTGTGTTTGTGTAGTTAGAGTGAAATACTACAGAAACACACTAACTCTCAGAAAGCTGCACAAATATTATTTTATTTTAATTTATTTTTATTTTTATATAAAGGCAGCTAAATTTAAAACTTCCTAAACTTTAAATGGCTAGGTCTAAAAAAAGAACAACTAAAAAAAAAACCCAATTAACTATTTTTTTTAAAGCTCCCAAAGGGGAAAAAACTTACCCAATAGAACAGGGGTCTCAAACCTTGGCAACTTTAAGACTTGTGGACTTCAACTCCCAGAATTCCTCAGCCAGCGGGCTTTCCTTGCTAAGGTTGGAGACCCCTGCAGGTAGGAAGACGGGCAGGCAGATAGAGCTGCTCACCAATGAGCTTGATTGCAGGCAGGGAGCTCAGAGTTTACAGCAAGCGAAGCAAGGCAGACATTGTGACCAGCAGCTAAGGTAAGCAAGCTGGAGGCGGGGGGGGGGGAAGGATTTTTGCTACCTGTTAGCAGGCAACTCAGCTGGGATTGTCAGAGCTTGGATCGTCAGAGCCACTTAAAAGAAAAAAAAAGGCTCTGATGATCGTGCGGCTCAGCTGGGCATGTGGGGCAGGGGCAGGGGCAGAGGCAGGGATTTTTGCTACCGGTTCTCCGAACTGCCCGCCACCATCGCGACCTACTCACCCAAGCCGGTCCAAACCGGGAGCATTTCACCCCTGGATTTGATGCATTTTAAGAAAAGATAATAGTGTTGAAGGGGGAAGTCATTCCTCCAGGAAATGATTCTTTTTTATTATTATTATTATATTCTTATTTTTTCTTTCTTTTCTAATTTCCTATTCCTTTCTTTTCTGCACCTTCTATTTTTTCTTTTTATTCTTTTCTTTTAATTTCTATTAGCTTTTATATTTTTAATTCCAGCATTTAATAAAATTATTATTAAAAAAGAAGATATTTAACAAACTTAAAAAAAGTTATTTTCTCTGTGTATCAGCCATAAAACATTCCACATTCTGTCAGCTGTTTTCCCCTCCATTACATTGTTATACTGCTCATTCTATCTCCAATTACAGGTTATTAGAATGTCTTTTTTCCTGACATTTCCAGAGCACATTGCTTTCCAGTGCATTTTGGATAAACACATTGCATATGTATGAAAGCTGTTAATATATATTTCTAAGAATGGTATTTGATATGAAACAGGAAAGCTAAAAGAACAAGAAAATCTCCAAAACCAAAACTCATATAAGAAAATATTTATTTCTTATACTCAGAATCAGACTCCCATGATTTTGTGTAACATGGCTGAATGATTTATTGTATTTATGTTTCCTGATATGAACTAAAACACCCAAATCAATTATGTTGGGGAAAAAAGAAAAGTAATAAACCTCAGTAGTTAAACACAGTATATCTCTATATTAGGTAGGGATATATAAGCAGGTGCACAAACTGTTCAGTCATAGAAGAGCTGGTTTGGGATTATCTCTGACAAGCTTAAATGGGAATGTTTTGTTCCAAATACAGAACAAAAATGGTTATTTCAGAACAAAAATGGTTTGGTGTGGATAAAAGCAGGGGGAAAAAACAAGAGTACCTATGATGGGATAGATGAGAAACAAAAGTATGAACCGCTTTCTATTCAGAAATTTCAGTAGAACTCCTGGAGTATAATGATTTCTTCAGGGATTGAATAACACAAAGCCCCATAAAAAAATCTATTTTATGATCATGCCTAACATTACGTTATGTTGCATCTGCACTCGGCTACTGAGGATTGCAGACAAAGACTACAGGTAGTCTACTTCCAACAGTTCATTTAGTGACTGTACAAAGTTACAATGTTACTGAAAAAAGTGACTTGTGACCATTTTTAACCCTTACATCCATTGCAGCATCCCCATGGTCACATGATCAAAATTCAGATGCTTGGCAACTGGTTCATATTTATGACGGCTGCAATGTCCTGGGGTCATGTGATCAGCATTTGTGACCTTCTGACAAGCAATGGCAATGGGGAAGCCAGATTCACTTAACAACCATGTCACTAACTTAACAAATGCAATGATTCACTTAAGAACTGTGGCAGGAGAAGTCGTGTAATGGACCAAACTCACTTAACAAATGTTTCATTTAGCAACATAAATTTTGGGCTCAATTGCGGTTGTAACTCAAGGACTACCTGTACAATATTTTACCATTTCTTCTTTAGTTTCATTGTACCAGAATTATATGTGTGAATATCTCCTAAAAGTAGTAAATGAGCTGGGAAATTTTGGGAACAGGACAAACAGCATCCATGCATAATAAAGTGATTATTACATCTAATGAATAACACAATATAATGGTTAATAAAAACCCTAGTTCTTCTGCCTTTAAGTGGGTCTTGAGTTTTGGCAACTCTCTGGACAACTTCCTGCAATTTTCTTGCCAAAATTTCAGAAGTGGTTTGCCACTGCTTGCTTCCTAAGGCTGAGAAAGAGTGAATAGCCCAAAATCACCCAGTTCTGCCTAAGGCGGGACTAGCTCATGGTCTCCTGGTTTCTAACCTGATGCCTTAACAGCTACACACAAAAACAGATTCCGCATATTTTTTCACGTTTAAATAATACCTTTTTATGACCATTGCAGCCCACATATTTTATTATGAAGCAAAGAGATGATTTTCATAGATGAGAAAGTGTAACCTTTATTCCCTCTTTTAAACAACAATTTGAAATCCTAACACAGAGATCTTCAAACTTGGTAGCTTTAAGACTTGTGGATTTCAACAAAGCTGGCTGGAGAATTCTGGGAGTTGAAGTCCACAAGTCTTAAAGCTGCCAAGTTTGAAGACCTCTGTCCTAACACTTATTCTGATCCGTGAAATTAGTATGTACACCTTATATAAATTGACAGACTTTCTATAATATGAACACAGAATTATGAACATGGATTTCCTTTTCTAAGAAGTATGATTTTATATTGCACACACAATAATTAGGTCATTTCCATTTCAACTCAACATTTGCATACTCTGCAGCACAGAAGATGGATCGCATTTACAGAAATTTGGTCATAAAAAATGAAAATATGAGACAAAAATACTCATCTGCAATACTAACGGATCAAAAGAAAAAAATAAAACAATTCAATTTTTGCTGGTTTGATGGAATAACAGCTGATACTCTTGTACTTTTTAGAAATGTGCAAATGTTACTTAAACTGATTTAAAATGCTCACTTGATTACATTGATTACATGAATATGGGTGATTGGTATGCTTTGTTTAGTTATTTCCTGATTTTTTAAAATACTGTAAGGTAACTAAAATTCAGTCATCAAATTACAGGTTTTATTCAACTAGTGTGCTATATTATCAGATTTACAGATTGACTGATTTTGAGAAATATCTGTTCCTTTCAATTTAAATTCCTAGTTTGTTAGCAATTGATAAACTATATTTTTTTAAAAATCACCATCACTGCATAGTTTGCATCCAAGATCTGAGAAAGAGTATAAAGATTTGCTCCTCTCCATGTGAGCCTAGCTGGGGTCCAGATGTGGGCACTATGCACCTAGGCTAATTGAGACTAAAACAGATGCCTGTTCTCATCCTTCTATATGTAACTTATTAATGATTGATTGACTGATTAGTCAATTAATGCATAAAACATTGGGAAATAGTTGTTCCTCTGACAATAGTCCCTCCTAATATACTGAGATGAAAAATGAACTCCTGGGGAACTGTAGGTGACAAGGGGCACTCAGGTGACTGTAAGTAGCAATAGCAATAGTACCTGGACTTATATACCGCTTCATAGTGCTTTTATAGCCCTCTCTAAGCAGTTTACAGAGTCAGCATATTGCCCCCAACAATCTGGGTCCTCATTTTACCCAGCTCGGAAGGATGGAAGGCTGAGTCAACCTTGAGCCGGTGAGATTTGAACTGCCGAACTGCAGCTAGCAGTCAGCTGAAGTAGCCTGCAGTACTGCACTGTAACCACTGCGCCACCTCGGCTCTTGTAAGTGGCCATTTAAAGAGCAAAAAGCAGAACTCCTTACATCTGTACCATTGGTGTCCAAATATTTGGCTTGCCTGGGCTACACTGAGTGAACAGGAATTGTCTTGGGCCACATATAAAATATATTATAAGTTAATGTATATAAATATCAAATGTCCTTTATTTTTTATATTACATTTATGATCTTGTGGGGTTGCATTACTATCTGTCCAGGGTTACATATGGCCTATGGTCTGGACATACCTGATCTATATGGTTTCTCATAGTCAAATCTTGGTTGCATATGGGGAGTCTCCTATGGCTTGTGGAACCCAATTAAATAACCATAGATATGATAACACAGCATATGAATGGGAAAGTCAAACAATTGTTCATTTTCAGAAATGGAAAACAAAATCAATAAATCAAATTAAAATATGGTAAACCTAAACAAAAAAACCTGCATTATTACTTAATGCAACATGTAAAGTCATCTTCTCAAATACCTAGCTATCTACAAATAATCTCTGGTTCATTAAAAAAAAAATGATGAAAAAGGTAAGCCTTGGCATTATTTTGAAAAATCTTTCTTTTAAATGTAATTGCAACTATGATGAAAAAAACATAAACACTGAGTCTGTAAATGAATGGCCATTATAATATAGTTATTCAAATTCCCAGAAATCAAGGCAAACATAATGTATGTTAAATAATTACTTTTACTTATAAAGAACCAATACAGTGAAACTCTGATTGAACATTATTTGAGGGCTGGGGTAAGCTATTCTTTCTGAGTGTCTATTAAATAATAAAATATAAATTACATAATATGATAAACAAACACAATTTGCACGGTTTAGGTCATATTGTCATTCACCAAATCATGTAATTTGACACAAATAACATAAATTGGTGTGTGTGTTTTTAAAAGATCTGATCCAGACTATTTAGACTATTCAATGGACACATCCACTGTTTCTGAGAATGTTGAAATACAAATATTGTCCATTGGTATCTATCAATCAGTTATCTATTATACTGAATTTTCATTGTAATAGCTTCTGTGTAAAGGCTTTTTTTAAAAAAAATTGATTTATATGCCGCCCTTCTCCGGAGACTCAGGGCGGCTTACAATGCGCTAAGCAATAGCCTTCATACTTTTTGTATATTTATACAAAGTCAGCTTATTGCCCCCACAAACTGGGTCCTCAATTTACCTACCTTAGAAAGGATGGAAGGCTGAGTCAACCTTGAGCCTTGGTGAGATTCGAACCTGCAATAATTGCAGGCAGCTGTGTTAATAATAGGATGCTTTAGACCACTGTACTATCCAAGGCTCTTTTTTGTGGAATTTGAGGTCTTTATCCCATGACAATACTTTAATAGGCTGGATTGCTTGGGGTCAGTTTCCATTATATGAAACATGACTAGTGGCCCTATTCTTGGAGCACATACTGGATATTTAATACATTGTATAGAAATATAAGAAAGTCAGTTCAGTGGAGTGGTTAAGGCACTGCACTAGAAACCAGGAGACTAGTTCTGGTCCTGCTTTAATCACAAAGTCAACTGAATTTTCTGTCAACCCTGAGAAGAAGACAAATCATTTCAAACAATCTTGGTTAGAAAACTGTAGGTGCTAGTCCAGGTAGTTGCCAGGAGTCAACATTAACTTGAAAGCACAAAATAAAGTTTTAAAAAATAAGGAGGAAGGATCATACCAACAATACATAATTATTAATCAATTAGGGAATAAATTTTGAAGTAGACTCAGAAACTGAAACTTCCAAAAAATCCTCAGAATCTTTCCACAAGGCTGTGAAAACAGAACTCTTTTGCAAGGCTGTTGAGACTTTTGTGGCTATTAAATTGCAGTCAACACCAGAACTGTATGTTGATTGAGTTCTTTTGTTTGCTGATTTGACCAATGAATATTTGACTTCCATTTTATTGTATTTAACTGTAAACTATGAGAGCTGAGCTGATTGAAAAGGAAACTGAGCATTTCCAACAGCCTAATGAGTACTATTGTCCCTACTTACCACTATTATATAGGAACTAATGTACAACTGCTATCGGTTGTCCCCAAATAAAGACTCTACGATGCATACACAAACTTGCTTGTTAAGGTTTTGGAAATTTATCTTAAAAATCAGAATATAATTTCATCACAGAAAAATATTTGAAAAATGAAAAGACAAATAACAAAGATCATAGAAAAAAGCCTATGTCATTACTCTTTCAAATGTATGGCTTTTTATCTGTCAGAATTTAAGTACATATATAAATGTTCTTTAAAGCCTTTCCCTAGGAGTGACAGCCATAAGCACCAGTGGGAGTACAGTAGGTACAATTTGCTACTTGACCTGGTGGCAGCTACTAAATTACATGCAACCCACTAGTACACAGTATGCTTTCCTAAATTTCTCGGTGTTAAACTATAGTCTCAATGATTACAGCGCATTTGACCATTATGTTATTGGGCATATATTACTATTTTTTTGAACAAGCTGTATATGAATTAATGCAAGTAGTGAAGTTTTATTGATACGATTTTAAAGAAAGCATTTTTAAATGAAGAAAATGTTATTTAATTGTATTAATTTAAAATGTGCTTTTCTCACAAAACCTGGAAAGGGGGTCGCAATAAAACCAAGGCTATGCTTATTTATTCATGACTTACTTATGCAAATCTTTAGAAATGTAAATGTAAGGAAATGCAGGCCCAGAATGGCATATTGGCAAACAGCCAGAAAGAATTCTAATATACTTTTTAAATACTGGTTGTTACTATTAGCAGTAGTCCTTGAGAATAAGCCTCAGTATCAGTGATCAATGGTTCTGCTATGTATTAGTCCCTAGCAATAACTTAAAATATTAATGTTCTTGATTAATTTTTTAAAAAATATTTTGAGTCCTTAATAAATTGTATTAAAATTACACAATAATAAAGATGTTACACACCTGAATTTTTCTAATGCAAAATCCATTCTTAAATAGTTTCTCTTTAACTGAACAGTTCCATTCATACAGTATATATTCAGGTGTGCTACTGTGTCCAATAGCATTTACTTCCTAACTGAGTCTGGATAGAATTACAATCTTAATGTATCAATGAATAGTTACTCCACCTATATTAGCAAGTAAATGAACTGTGCCAGCTTTCTACTGACATCTCTCTTTCCCTCTCACTATTGCACTACAAATTTCAACATCATTTAACAGAGATTATGATTTGTAGGATTTCTGGGGGGAAAAACAATTTTCCAAACTAAGATAGTACTGAAACATTAATTAGCATTTGTGCAAGGTTATGGTCAATCAGCATAGTCATAACAATTCACAATTACACATTCCGTCTATCAGTTCAATAGACTACATGCCTTTATTTGCTTCCAAGCAATTATTGTAGGCAAAAAATAAATATTATTTTCCTCTTCATCAATGCCTCTAAAAGTTACGATACAGTCTTTAAATACTGTACAACCATATGTTATAATTTTGATTTTTAGAAAGAAGGTAGGCAAGGTTAATATTATTAACTTGTGTTGTAATGCATGCAATAAGACTATAAAGATGAAAGAGGATGAAAGGGAAGCTGCTTTAAAATTCTACTGGCAATGAAATAACAGTTCAAAGTTTTCAAAAAACTATGTAATATTTTGTCACAAGAATGTAAGAAATAAAATTAAAACATAGTCTCTATCAAGCAAATTAATCTTTTTTAAAGAATGCACAAATCATAATAGTTGTTTTCATCATCTTTGCCTTAAACGACGAGTGGCATTTCTCCCTACAAGAAAAGGCTCTCTAGTATTTCAAGGTGAATATACCAAGATGCTAAGAGCCAACAATATGAATAACATCTCTTTTTTAAATTCTTGACCAGGATTTTTTTCCCAGTAATTTTTACCTAATGCCTAGGACATGATGACACAGGCAACACTGACTGATCAGTGCTACCTGGAATGCAAACCGGTAATAAATATCCCATCATAACTTTAGCACTTGAGCACAAATTCTTCTTTACCCAGTGAAATCATGAAAATCCCAAAGCAGCATCACACTGGTATTAAGACCTGGGCATGGCTATCCAACCCTTTAGCTACACCTCTCTCTCTCCCTCTCTCCCTCTCTCCCTCTCCCTCCCTCTCCCTCTCTCTTAGTGCATGCATTCACAGAGTTTTTCTTTGTTTGCTAGCAATACATTGTACAAAGAGACAGGCAAATTTGAAAGTAACAGTTAAACTGTCTTTATAGAATGCTGCAATACACCATTAAATTAATAAACAAAGAAAGCCCAATATACCTTTTGCAAGTCTCCTCAGAATCTGACATCGGCATTTAAACGAGACAGCTATCATTCTTGCTCACCACCTTCAGAGGCCAAATATACTCCTAAAGCTCCGCTTCGGAGGATGCAGTAGAAGCATATGAATTCCTCATCCACATACCAGAGGAAAGAAAGGTAGTCCCAGTGGGGAGTGACAAAGCTTAATTTCTCTTGGCTGATGCAGAGATCAGCTCCATGTCATCGAGCAAAGCTATGTCATTCAGTGCTGCTCCTACCACTGCCACACCGCTTGCAGAATCAGCTGAATAGCTTAAAAAGCAGTATTTAACAGCAGCAAGGCATCAAATGGTGTAAGATCCCAACAAAGATGCTAAACACGGCTTTGCTGCCGTCTCCTCGACTACGGTATGGTATTGTACAGCAAGCATCGGCTTCTGTTCCAGGCAAAGAGCCATGCATTTTAGCACAATCAGGGGATTTTCCCCCCTCCTCCTGCTTTCTCAATGCTTCAGATATTTAACTCTCTGTTAGGATTGTGTGCTGAGTTATTAGAGCACCAAATATATCTTCATTCTTAACTGCAGATGGCCAAAAAAGTGAACTGATTTTCAATTTAAAGATAATTTCAAAGTGAGAGGATGCCTTACAGTTCCTGAGAATGAAGGGGAAAGAGGAGAAAAGGAGAGAAACCCAGGGGAGGCTTTCTAAGAAGGTATGGTCGTTAATCATAGTAATGATGATAAAACAAGCAATACACAGGGAGCCAGGAATGAGAAAGGAACACAAGCTCTAACTTATGTCTATACATTTATCCTTTTAGCCTTATATTAATAATCTATTATAACATTACCAAATTTTGCACGATTCCAAAACACTCCAGGTTTTTTAAACAGCCTCTTTATCTGTTAAGCAAATGAATTTTCCTATTTATACTTTTATCATGAAACAATGAGATAAAACATGTTTCAACATTTTTCAACCCTTGTAGGCCAACTGCATCTCTTTTTGTGGTCAAAACAATTAGAAAGATCCCATTATAAAACTTCAAAGCCGGCTGGCGCTCACTTTTTAACACTGGTTTTCTTTCTTTCTTAATTCTTTTATCAAACGAAGAAATTTAAAAGTCCCTAGTGTCACAGAAATTATTATTTGCTACTCCCAGGTTTTCTCAGATCATAATCAAATCTTTGTTTTAATCTTAGATCATAACAAAGATAAACTTTATAAAAGCAAAAAAAAGACATCAAACAGTTTTGTATATACAGATGATCGGAGAAAAATAAACAACCAAATGACAAACATGGCAAAAGAATTACAGAATTTGCCAGCTTAGTTTATAGAATTTAGTTATAGGCATTAACTGAAACATTGACATAATTTGTGCAGCTGCCTGAGCAAAATTGCCACAGCCATAAGGACTCTCTAATATTGTGGTTAGCGCGAAATAAATTTTATTGGAATCAGTCCAGCCTTCTTCCCCAAATTGGATCAAATAATTTCATATAGACTACTGCAAGAGATAAGAAATAAATAAAACTCCATGTAATTTCTTTAACATATGGACATAAGGAACCTTCTTGAACCAGGCTCAAAATGGAGGTAGTCCTCGGCTTGATAATCATTTGTTTAGTGACTGTTACAAGTTACAATGGCACTGAAAAAAGTGATTTGTGGCCAATTTTCACACTTATGGCACTTTGCAGCATCCCCATGGTCACGTGATCAAAATCCAGGCACTTGGCAACTGGCATGCATTTATGACAGTTGCACTGTTTGGGGTCATGTGATCACCATTTGTAATCTTCCCAGGTGGCTTCTGACATGCAAAGTCGATGGGGGAAGCCAGATTTGCTTAACGACTGCATGATTCACTTAATTTGCTTAACAATTATGGCAAAAAAGATCATAGAATGGGACAAAACTGCCTTGCTTAACAACAGAAATGTTGGATTTAATTGTGGTCATAAAATGAGGACCCTTGTACAATAAAGGGAATAAAGGGAACTGTGCTTATTTAAATTTATTAGAAAACTCCTACTGCAAAAAAGAGTGAATATACTTCATAGAATTTTCACACAGAGCCATATAGTGGTTGATATAGTGGTTAATACATCAAGTTAGAAACTAGGAGACTATGAGTTCTAGTCCACCTTTAGGCATGAAGTCAATTAGGTGACCTTGGGACAATCTCCCTCTCTCAGCTTTAGGAAGAAAGCAATGGCAAACCACTTCAGAAAAGTGCTATCAAGGAATCTGCAGTGATTTGTCCATGTAGTAGATACTATGAACTGGTGAAATTGAAAGATTATACTTTGCAAATTGATTTTGATAAAACATTTTAACATAGAGCTACATTTTGGTCTTGTTGCTACCCACTGCTTATCCACATTTTGCAGTCCATAGATCAGCAGTCCCCAACCTTTCTGGTTCCATGGCAGTAGTGGCAGTGGGAGGGGATGGTTTCACACATGCAATCGAGGTCCCACGCATGCACAAATGAAGCTTAGTGCATTCAACCGCCGCTTGCGTGGACCAGTTCCCAACAGGCCGTGGACTGATAACTGGTCTGTGGCCTGAGGATTTGAGGACACAGATTGTTCTGTTTAAAGAAGGTAGAAGGAGGAAATCTAATGAAAAATAAATTATTTTTAGTATTTTTATTGTTTTAATTTTTTTAGTATTTTTAACTGTAATATATTTTTTGAATTGCAAGCCGCCCTGTGTCATTGACTGTGATGGGCGGCTATAGAAATAATTAGTTAAAATACTGAAAATGATGGACCAAACCTTGGAACTATGTTGTTCTTTCTTTAGGCCTATCCCTCATTTACTCCAAAAGACATGAGTTTAAACAACCCATTGGGGGCTCAAGGTGGAAGTTCCAGGTGGAGCATTGATGACAGATTCTACCTCGTCCCTTTTCCTAGAGTAGCCTCAGAACGAGATAGGCAGTAAATAAATTTAACAAATAAATATAATTATCTGAGAAGGATCTGAGTCAGAAATTAAACATCTTAAGAAAAACTTGATTTGAAGCAGAGATGGGTTTCAGCAGGTTCTGACCAGTTCTGGAGAACCGGTAGCAGAAATTTTGAGTAGTTCGGAGAACTGGTAGTAAAAATTTTGACTGGCCCCACCCCCATCTATTCTCTGCCTCCCAAGTCCCAGCTGATCGGGAGGAAATGGGAATTTTGCAGTAACCTTCCCCTGGAGTGGGGAGGGAATGGAGATTTTACAGTATCCTTCCCCTGCCACGCCCACCATGCCATGCCACGCCCACCAAGCCACACCCACAGAACCGGTAGCAAAACATTTTGAAACCCACCACTGATTTGAAGTATGTCTCTTTCACAATGGAGAAAAGAAGCAGCTGCATTTCTAGAGGCATTACAAAGAATTGTTTTTAACAATTCATTGAGGAGGGAAGATGCTTCAGGCATTCAGAGAAAGTACATAGCATTTGTCTTTACTCTATAACTTTGTAAAGCAATTGCATCTTTTCCTAGGGTTGGGCACCAATAATATAAATTGTTTCTATTAAATGAAGAATTTGCTACATCTGATAAGCTTGTTGATATGCTGAAACTTTATAAAATGATAATTTGTTGGTAGCTGGAAGTTACTTTTGAGGCTTTACACTGAGCAAGCCTATTCTTAGATAAGGAATATAATCTATATTAAGTGGAATACCATCTTTTGATCAAAAATCACAACTTTATTTTTATAATAATTCCTTAAACAATTTCCAGGACAATAATGATAAAGTCAAAGAATAATAAATACAATTATTTTGATGCAAGATATGTGAATAGTCCTATACTATCACATGCACATGTCTGATTACTCCTATTCTCTCTGTATTGAACAGAAATTTTATGAGTATTTCTCACATTAATAGAAAGTAGGACTTGGCTTGAAATATTGTGCCTTATTTTATCTGGATTTGCAAAAGAGAGGACTTAGTCTCAATATTTATTTAAAGTGAACAGAACTCCATTTTAGACTTTACTGCTCAAAATGCAAAATTGACTTTCATTCTTCAAGTTCCCTTGTCTTCAGATCAGCATTCGGATATTTGGGATTTGTTTCTTTTCTGTGTTTTCAAGCATAGAGAGGGATTCCTCAATCAAAAAGGGATCAAAAATCATAGCTCTAACCTACCTTCTGCAATACATATTTCACAGATCAAGCTGCCAAGTTCCTTATCAGCCCAGGCATTGAAAAAATTCCTCGCATAGGTGTAACAATATGTATAGCATTTCAAATTTTCTACGTCTTAAACTGTGGATGAATATTAGAATTATTCTATCAAATATAGCTTGAGTATATCTCACATTCAATAATACAGTAACCACTGTATAATCACTGCAGTCAGTGATTTTCAAATATTTGAGATTAAAGAAAGTACAAATGACCCACAAGTAATAATGATCTTATCTTATCATAGGAGGATAGGACATACATTTCATTATGTTTAGACTGGTACTTTACAAACTAAGACTATTACACACTAAGGGCTATATTTGCTACCTATTTGCTATAGGTAAAGCCCCCAACATAATATTTGTTCAAATTCCTCAATCAGGAATTGAAAACTTAAGATCTTATGTAGTCAGTTCTTAAAACTATGAAATTATAATAACCTATTAAATAAGTAAAGACTAAGAATATCAAAGCCAGGCTAGCATTAGGATTACTAATCAAAATGGATACAAAAAAGATAATCACATACAAGTAGTCTTTGATTTACGAACAGTCGTTTCATGACTAGTTGGAGTTACAACAGTTTGAGAAAAGGATGAGAGAATGGCTATAAAGCAAGGGTGGGTTCTAAATTTTTTTACTACTGGTTCTGTGGGCGTGGCTTGTTTTGTGGGTGTGGCTTGATGGTCATGTGACAATTATTTAGGATTTAGCAGAGGTACTGGTCTACCAGGCTTTTAACTGCTTCCAGAGCTGTACCGATTTACCCATTTATTTTTTGCAGGCACTGGTCTACTCATTTGTTTTCTTTTAACACTGATCAGCTGTAGGGTGGCCCTTTGAAGCCCTGCAGCAAGAGTTTAAACAGTTTTTTTCCCTCTAGCCATCAGCTGGGATTCAGGAGGCAGCAATAGATTGGGGGTGGGGCCAAATAAAAGGTAAGAATAACATGGGGGGTGGGATGGGGGGTGCGGGGGGTGGGGGATGTTGGGGGACGTGGGGACGTGGGGCCCCAGAACCTGTTCGGTGACATCATATCATCACCGCTACCGGAGAACCTGGCCGAACCGGGAGGAACCCACCACTGCTATAAAGCACTTCTGGCCATCCTAAAATGTCACACTGCCCCCGCCCCCCGCAGGTCACATGAATACATTTTGGGCACTTAGCAACTGGATCATAATTACAAATGGTTGCAGAATCCCTAGTCACATGTCCACAATTTGTAACAATTTTTCATCAGTTTCCAGCAAAAAAACACCCATTCAGGAGAATGGATTTGAATTTACCACTGTGTGATTTACTTAATGACTGCATGATTCAGACTTATGGGCACCATAAAAACAGTCATAAAATCAGTCTGGCCACATGGTTACTGTCAACTGTAGTAAAAAAAAATCTAAGGACTTTCTTTATGATTACCAGTCAGCCATTAGATGACAGCAGGGATAGGCATAACTCTCTTTCCTGCCAATGAGTGGTTTTCTGGACGTTTAATACTACATGAAGAACCCCAGGAAAATTTCAGGTACATATCATCTTTTTACACAGATGCAAAGGGACTAAACGCTTTTACTTCTATTTGTAATTAACTACAATTAATCATTTTGTCTAATCCTCCAATTAAGGGGAATGTAGCTATCATTCAGGCAAACAATTAGGAATCATAAGGTATGGCTTGAAGCTGACTTGCTTCTCTAAATTATTGTTGAAATTTACCAATGCATTTCAGCATAACAAATTAATTTAGTCATACTAAATTATTAAAATTTACTCTCTTCTCTAAGATTCAGATCAGGTTGGGGATCATTTCTGTCCTATATCTATGACCTGAAATATGTAAAACTCATTTTTTTTAATGCTTTCATCTACTTGGTTATGCAGACTTCCCAAATTAGACACCATCACATTGGAGAAATAGTTTGGTTAAGATCAAGTACTGTTTCCTAGAAAAATGATTGACCTCCCGAAGCACATTACCTTGTCTTGCAATCTAAAGGAGCATATGCGATTGATTTACTATACGTTACTGCAAGCTTCTCCAGAGAACACAATTATCTTCTGTATTTTAAAATTCCTTTTCAGAAACTATGCTGACTATGCAATAAGGATAACTGTAATTCCCTTCCACTGCTTTATTGTAGTAAAACCAGTGAAACTATCTAACTTACACATTATGTAAGGAGAACTGAAATAATTTTGTTTCATGGCTTACTTATGAGCCTGAGGAAGAATATCAAGGTTTGATGAGTTAGTGATGTCGTTTGACTGTTTACTGCTGTTTGTACTTTCATATAACATTGTGACTATTATATACTGCAAAAATGGCTAAAAATAGTGACTGCCTATTTTCACAGGAAGATATTAAATTGTATTAATATTTAAGTAATTCAAAAACTGGATGATTTGAAATACTATAAGGAAATAATGTTCATTGCTCTATTGCTTAAATTTAAACTGTGGTAACTTACCTGGTATGTTAAGACTATTCAATACCAGTCATATTAACATGTTCATAGTCTTTGTAAAAATTATTTTTCCTATACATCAAAACAGGACAACAAGTGATTCAAACAGATTACTCATATAAGACCCTCTACCCAGTCTTCCCTTCCCTCCCTCCCTCTCTCCCCCCCCCCCCCCCGCATGCACACACATCCTCAATCTTTCTTTTTCAAAGTATTTAAAATTATGTCTGTGGTAGTAACAATAGTGTAATTGAATTTATATGCTATGATAACTAGATTCAAAGATGAATATATTATGACATGATTTTCAACCTTTCAATTAAAGGAAAGTCCTTCAACCACAAGGAACTGCAGCAAGTCTACGCCATTTGTGGAATGGCGTAGATCAGTCCTTTCCAATCTGATGCCCTCTAGACGTGTTGGATTCTAATTCCCACCACTGCCAGCTAGCATGGCCATGTTGGATGATGGATGTTGTAATTCAATACACCTGGAGGATGCTACACTGTGAAAGTTGCTTTAGATAGACATTTAGATTCCCTATGGCACTGCACAAACGCAAAACAGAACAACAATATAAAACTTGACCAAGGGATCTTTGCAACATAGTGAATCTCAGATAAAATTCTTCAAAATTACAGAGTTGCATAAACTACATCTTTGAAAATCACTATGTTTGACTAAAGGAATTTTATTTTAATAGTTTTTGCATATAGACAGCAGTTATCTGGGAACTCAATCGCAGAGTTGTACATCAATATGCTGAACAAAGCTGGATCATAACACTGATAATTGTGAGCTGAAATGTATAGACTTTATTCAGCAGCAGTGCTAGGAGACATATGCCCAGTAATTTTTAAAATGTCACCAATTCTTATATACTAATAATGTGATAATTTTGCAGTTGTGGCAATTTTCTCAGTTTTAACTTGTAAAACACCTTAAATGGCAAAACAAGCAAAAAATCTTCTGAAAACAACTAAGAATCCTAAGTATTTTGTCAGCCTGATTAATAAAGGACTTAAACTACTTGATCATACTATATAATGATATAAACCATAGCCAGTATTTCTCTATCAGCATTAAAGAAGAAAATGTGCAATTAAAAGAAAAAGCATTATGCATTGCCCATTCTATCAATACAGTTCATGACAGAATCTAAGCAAAAATAAGACAAAAAAAATCTATACAGGAAAACTACTGCTTGTTTCTACTAGCAACATGCATATAATTAAAGGCTCTGGGATTTAATGTAATCCCCAAAGCAGCAGATCTCTCTGTCTGAAGAAGAGGTTTCACTTGCTGTTGTAGATGCATAAAGCAATGTAATTCTAGTAAGATATTGCATTTTTCAGCTAGTCATAATGTTGATTTACTACTGAAAGCTATGACAATTTAGAAAAATAAATAATTACTCCCTTAGTTTTTGATTTAAAACTTGATTTTTCAATTAAAATTATTTTACACAGTAGGGATGGTAAAAGCCCCTGCCTTTAGTTCCTACAGAACTAAATGGGTCTATGACATTAATGAGTTTTATTATGTTATATTGTGTAGTGTTATCTTTGATTATATTTTCATACAATTTTACAGTTCTATTATGTTACAATTTTATACAACACTGCTTACTTAACTGAAACTATACTTCCTCAACTGAATTCATACAATCTAACTGCCCATCCTGCCTAATCTCACATGATTTCATTGTTCCTTCAAGTTTGCTGTTTCAGAAGGGATTTGGTAAGAGCTGCACTATTCATGCGGGGTTCTGTACCTTACAATTCTGTAAGACTCTATAAGGATATATAAACTGTAGGTTTGAATCAGTGGTGAAATCCAAATTTTTTTACTACCAGTTCTGTGGGCATGGCTTGATGGGCATGTTGTGGCTTGGTGGGCGTGGCAGGGGAAGGATACTGCAAAATCTCCATTCCCACCATCTGGGGCCAGCCAGAGGTGGTATTTGCTGGTTCTCCGAACTACTCAAAATTTCCGCTACCAGTTCTCCAGAACCTAGCAGAACCTGCTGGATTTCATCCCTGGTTTGAATATGCATTCCTCATTACAAACTCTATGGTTCACACACTTTTGAGATGCAAGCCCTGTATCGGAAAAAGAATGTGATCATAAGGTAACCAAACGGATTTTTCCAAGGCTGCATCAGTGTGTGAGCAAATGGGTATTCTAGAAAGCTGGATTAAGGTAGAAGATGATCCCCTATAGCTGTTCCACATGACTCTACTTGGGTATTACCTTGAGGGAAGGCTGCTAATGTTGTTGTAATTCTTGTGGAATGAGTGCAAATTGGAAGGAGGCACACTATTTCTCAGCAGATGGTTGCCATTTTCCATTTGAAAAATTCTTGACCAGCAGCAGACCAGATAGAGACTTTTAGCATTTTTGGGAGATTGTGCATATCTCTAAAATAGCAACTGTATCTAAGATAGAACAGATACAGTTGCAAGAAAAAGTATGTGAACCCCTTGGGATTACATGGAGTTTTGCATGAATTGGTCATAAAATGTGCTTTGAACTTCATCTAAGTCACAACAATAGAAGAACACAGACTGCTTAAAATAATACTACACAAACATTAGATGTTGCCATGGTTTAATTGAACATAACATATAAACATTCACAGTGCAGGGAGGAAAAAGTATGTGAACCTTTGGACTTAATAACTGGTTGACCCTCCTTTGGCAGCAATAACCTCAACCAAACGTTTCCTGTAGTTGCAGATCAGACCTGCATAACGATCTGGAGTAATTTTGGACCACTCCTCTTCACAAAACTGTTTCAATGTAGCAATATTCTTGGGATGTCTTGTGTGAATCGCTCTCTTAAGGTCATGCCACAGCATTTCAATCGGGTTGAGGTCAGGACTCTGACTGGGCCACTCCAGAAGGCGTATTCTGTGCTGTTGAAGCCATTTTTTGGTTGAATTACTTGTATGCTTTGGCTCATTGTCCTGTTGCATCACGCATCCTCTGTGGAACTTCAGTTGGTGGACAGATGGTTGTACGTTTTCCTGCAAAATGTCTTGATAAACTCTGGAATTCATTTTCCCATCAATGACAACAATCCATCCAGGCCCTGAGGCAGCAAAGCAGCCCCAAACCATGATGCTCCCTCCGCCATGTTTTACAGTGGGGATGAGGTTTTGATGTTGGTGTGCTGTGCCTTTTTTTCTCCACACATAGAGTTGTGTGTTCTTCCCAAACAACTCAATTTTGGTTTCATCTGTCCACAGTATATTTTGCCAGTAGTGTTGTGGAACATCCAGGTGCTCTTTTGCAAACTTCAAATGTACTGCAATATTTTTTTTGGACAGCAATGGCTTCCTCCATGGTCTCCTCCCATGTACTCCATTCTTGTTTAATGTTTTCCTTATTGTAGATGTGTCAACAAAATGTTAGCATGTGCCAGAGATTTCTGTAGGTCTTTAGCTGACACTCTAGGATTCTTCTTTATCTCATGAAGCACTCTGCGCTGTGCTTTTGCAGTCATTTTTACAGGACGACCATGCCTAGGGAGAGTAGCAACAGTGCTAAACTTTCTCCATTTGTAGACAGTCTGTCTTACCATGGACACATGAACATCAAAGCTTTTGGAGATACTTTTGTAACCCTTTCCAGCTTCATGCAAGTCAACAATTCTTGATCGTAGGTCTGCTGAGAGCTCTTTTCTGCAAGGCATGGTTCACATCAGACAGTGCTTCTTGAAACCAGTAAACCCAAAACAGGTGTGTGTTTTTAAAGGGCGGACAGCTGTCAGCAACACATCCAATATCATCACACTGATTGGAGTCAAGGTTGGCTCATTCCTGGCTCCAATTAGCTCTTGGAGAAGTCATTAGGCTAGGGGCTCACATACTTTTTCCTCCCTGCACTATGAATGTTATGTTCAATTAAACCATGGCAACATCTAATGTTTGTGTAGTATTATTTTAAGCAGACTGTGTTTTTCTATTGTTGTGACTTAGATGGAGTTCAGAGCACATTTTATGACCAATTCATGCAAAACTCCACGTAATCCCAAGGGGTTCACATTCTTGCAACTGTAAATATGGCACATGGCTGAGAAAAGAACCAGAAGGTTCTTATATATATATGTCTGCAGAATAAAAGTTACATTTGCATTTACATTACATTTGCATCAGCGATGAAATCCACTTACCTTCACTACCAGTACGGGAATGGGAGTGCACAGAGGGTCAAAAACGGGACGTAATAATGTCCCAGTGGGTGGGTGGAGCCTCCCACTGCCGGCGCTACCAGTTCACGTGAGCCGGATAGATCTGGCTGGATTTCACTGCTGATTTGCATCCTATTGAGCATCATCCCTATTGTGTAGCAATCACATTGGGACAAAGATATGTGGCAGCAGTAAAGAGATCAACTTACTTGAGTGCCACATAAACTACAGCTAGAGGATAATTCAAACATTTGACCTAGGGTGAGCCAGATGTTAGAAATAATGTTTACCTATTCACCAAAGCTTTATTCAGTATCAGAACCATGTAGCAATCCAAATGGATCAGTTAGCTCAGATGATAAAGCAATTAGCCCAACAGGTAGAACAGAATTAACAATATTAGTGTGGCTTTTCCCAGTGGGACCCAAGATGACATAGCAGCAGTCACCAAAACTATTCAGATCCTGCTTCCCTGCCAGACAAATGCTATGAGAATCTAAGTAAATCTAATTCTTTGTATAGTATGAACTATATGTTCTCCATTGTGGGTGGAGACAGCAGCCAGCATGGGTTGTCCCAGCCCATTCAGATTGGAGGACTGAGTCTGTCATAGATCTTAAGGCTCGCCTCTGTTGCCGGGCAGACCCAGCTTTTGACTCAGTCCTTCAGTCTGGACAGGTGTGTGGGACTGTCTCTCTGGCTTTTTTAGAGATTTTTCTCTCTTCCTGAGGTTTAAGCTTTCTTCTTCCCTTCACCCTTTTGTTGGATTTTCTGGCTTGAATTGGACTGTTTTACTTGGACTTTGCTTCTGGATTCTGGACTTTAAAGTAAGGCCTTTGCCTCAGGAGCGGTCTATCCGCTTCTGAGGGGACTTTCCCTATGCTACGTTCCTCGGCTTCATTTTCGCAGCTGCCCGGTCCTTCTGTGTGAACTATTTCACCCTATTTGTTGCTGGGTGCCTGCGGAGCTTCGCGCTCCCATGCATGGCTAATTTTGGCTCCATTGGCCCCTTCTTATTGGCACAGCGATTGTGGAGCTTTGTGCTCCCCTGCGCGTCCGTTTCCATCAACTTTGGCGCCTAATTGCTTCGGGTGGTTTTTTTTTCTCGCCGCCGCTGATTCTGCCACGGCTGTTCTGCATACAGCCAACTAACAGTTGAGTGCTTTGAAGCCAAGCGGCGTGGGGGCTTGATTGATACGACCCGACTTCTGCTGAGTGTCTAGCGAAGCGGCGGTTTGTTTCCTAGTGGAGTTTTTATGCTCCCTTGTCTGCTCGCTTCGCCCTCGCTGCCTTTTGAAATCCCAGGCAGCCGCCATTTGTGGAGACTAGTGCTCCCGTTAGACGGTGGATTAGGCCCCAACTTCCTGGTGAACTTGGCTATGGGCTGATTTTTGGCGCCTTTGCAGTTGGCGGCAGCCATTGGCGGAGTTTTGCGCTCCTGTTGTTATGACATGTTCCAGCCAAGCCTTCCTTCTGACTGTGGGCCTTAGTGGAGCTTTGCGCTCCCGTACTAGTACATGTGTGAGGTTTGCCCAGTTTTCTGGAGCGCCTCTGTAATCGGGGATCGAGTTTAATTGTCTCTCTCTATTGGCTTCTCCTGGCTGGCTCTGTTGTGGAGCTTCATGCTCCCCATTTCTCGGGATCCTTTTGGTCCATTTTACTGTGTATCGCCCCACGTGTGCTGCCAGTCATATCTGCGGCTACCTGTCAGCTAATCATGCCTAAGAGCCTGCATAAGTCTGCACATGGGCAGAGAGCCTCCAGTTCTACAAGGGGGGTTGCCTCTACCACAGCCGCATCTTCTGCTACATCTTCTTCTGTCGCTGCCGTGCGCCCTTGGCACAGATCAGCTGGTCACTCTTTTTTTTTTTTAAATTTGATTTATATGCCGCCCTTCTCCGGAGACTCAGGGCGGCTTACAATGCGCTAAGCAACTCTGGCGCCTCCAAGGCGGAACGTCGCCGTGATAAAGTTTTACAAAAACGCTTGTCTAAGGCTAGCGGGCAAAAAGCGGCCAAGGATGGAGAGCCTGTTTCGGGCCATGAGGCTAGTTCAACTTCGGCTGTGGCTCAGTCTGACCAAGCTTCCCTGAAGGATTGCCTGGTGGCAATCGGGCCTGATGCTCTGTGGGGCACTTCGCCTGCTCCGCCTGCTCCTTAGCCCTCTTCTGAGGCATCAGCTCCCACTGTTTTGCCATCTCCTCCTGAGCCGGCTCCTCCTCCGCCTTTGACAGCACCTGAAGCCGGCATTACTCTACCTACTGCCTTCTTGTCGCCAGAGCAGATTCAGCAATTCATTGCTGCAGCTGTGCAGCAGTCTCTGGCATCTCAGTTTCACCCATCAAGCAGGGCGGCTTCAGTATCATCAGGAGTCCGTTCTGTTAGGTCTGTGTCCTGCCCTGAGGACGCCTGGGCTGCGGACGCTCCGGCATCTCCTGTCTTGTCTGCGGGGTCTCATACCTCATCTTCACCTGAGATGGACATTCAAGATTTCAACCTCTCGGAGGATGAAGGTCTTCCACCGGACCAGCCTGCCTTCACTGGCCTTTTTCCCCAGGCATTATTTAAATCACTTTTGTTCAAGGCTGTGAACACGGCGGGGTTTGGTACACCTGCTCCAGCGTAGTCGTCTCTTCCAGGTTCTTCAGGGGCTTTGGATCCGCTTTTTGCTGAACCGTCCAGGCCGGTGGACGTTATTCCTATCCTCCCCGCTGTTTTTAGATGTAATCAAGAAACAATGGAGTGTCCCGGGGGCGGCCCCTTCTCCCTCTGCTACGGACCAGTGAAACTTTAATGTAGGATCTGAGCTTGCCTCGTTACTTGACATACCTTCCATCGACGCTCCTGTGGCGGCTCTGCTCCCGAACGCTTCTATCCCAGGGCATCCTGATGAAGGGCTACGTCCGGATGAACGCCGCTCTGACCAAGTCTTGCAATGGGCCTTCCAGGGGGCGGCCTGGGCCGTCCGCTCTGCATCTACCACTTCCTTCTTTAATTGGACCACATTACTCTGGCTCCATCAATTACAGGACAATTTAACATCAGAAGACGTCCGAGTGAAGCAGGACTTAAATAAGATCATAGCTACCCTGCAATTTTCCACAGATTCCACCCTCCATGCGGCCTGTTTTGCGGCTAAGTCCTTGGCGTCTTCAGTAGTAGCCCGCGGTTTAGTTTGGCTGCCCCATTGGCAGGCAGATGCCCATCATAAGTGGTGTTTGGCAATGGTTCCCTTTATGGATTCCAAATTGTTCGGTGATTCATTGGACATGTTTCTCGTGGAAACGAGGGATAAACGGAAAGTCCTGCCAGCTGCCTACCGCAGAAAGGAATCCAGATTTGTTCCTTACCCTTCCCATTCCCAAGCACGGGGGTTGGATGGTGCTAGGACTTCCTTTACCTCTCCTAGGCAGCAGGGTTTGTTCAACACCAGACCCTGCGGTCCTCAGGATAGAGCGTTCAGAGGTAGGCCCTTTCTGTCCAAATGGCCCTTTCGGGGGGGAGGGGGTTGTTCTTTCCAACGCCGTCATTAGCTGCATCCCGGACCCTCCCATTGGTGGCAGATTGGCCCTCTTTGTCCAGCTTTGGGGACGTTCAACATCCGATCAGTGGGTCCTGGCCACCTAAAGATCCGGGTTGGCCATAGAATTTGCCTCCCCTCCCCCGATGTCTTTTATTTGCTGTCTGCTTCTAAGTTCTTCCTCTAAACGATCTCTTATGAGCTCGGAAGTTCAGCACTTTCTTTCCATCAGGGCTATTCAACCAGTTCCTGAGGGTCAGAAAGGTATGGGGTTTTACTCCCGAGTTTTTTTAGTGCCTAAGTCATCGGGGGGGGGGGTGGCATCCTATTCTAGATCTTAAGCATCTGAACCGGTATGTCGTTTACCAGAAAATTAAGATGCAGTCTTTGAAAACGATACTTGACGGCATTCGGAGGGGCGATCTCCTTTCTTCCATCGATCTTACAGAGGCCTATCTCCATATCCCTATCCTCCCTTCCCACAGGAAATTTTTCCATTTTTATTATGGCGGTTCCTATTACCAGTATAGGGCTCTTCCCGTTGGTCTCTCCTCTGCCCCTCGGACCTTTACCAAGGTCTTGGCGGCTTTGGCCGCTTCCCTTCGAGCCTGGGTCATTCGCCTCCAGTGTTACCTGGGTGACATCTTAATTTTGTCTTCCTCCCCTCAGCAGGCAGTGGCAGATGTGCGTAATACTGTCCAGGCGTTGGCATCCCACGGCTTCTCCGTTAATACAGAAAAGAGTCACCTTATTCCTTCTACGCGTTTGGTTCAGCTAGGGGCATTGATAGATTCGGTGGCTGGGAAGGTGTATCTCTCGCAGGAGTGACAGGGCATTAGTGGCCAAGGTTGAGGGCTCCCGTATGTCTTCTCCTTTTGTTTTATCTCAGCTTTTGGGGAAAATGATCTCCGCCATTTCCATTGTCCCTTGGGCTCAGCTTCACTCCCGGGAGTTTCAATGGTTTCTTTTGCCATTGCAGAAGGCAGGCAAAGGGACTTCCTCCGTCAAGCTTCCAGTGCCTCAGAATGTTCGCAGATCCCTCCGTTGGTGGCGTTCGTCGGCAATTTCAGCAGGCTGCCTTTTCCTCGAGCCTCAGCGAATAGTAGTGACCACGGATGCCAGACTTCATGGTTGGGGGGCTCATTGTCAGGGTCAGATGGCCCAGGGCCTGTGGACCTCCACCAACATCCGCAGACCGATCAACTGGTTGGAGTTGCAGGTAATGTTTCTGGCACTACGCTCTTTCTGTCACCTTCTGGCAGGCTCCCACGTTCTTGTCCTCACAGACAATATGACCGCGAAAGCACACATCAACCGTCTTGGGGGCACGCAGTCCAAGACTCTGATGGCGGTTTCCATGAAGTTGGGACTCTGGGCAGAGTGTCATCTGGCTTCACTTAGGGTGGAACACATCTCTGGGACTGCCAACAGCTAGGCGGATTGGTTGAGTCACCGGCAGGTAGACCATGCGGAGTGGCACCTCCATCCCCGGATCTTCAGGGACCTGACAGATCGCTACGGGCTTCCGGAGGTCGATCTGTTTGCGACTCCAGTGACCGCACAGCTTCCTTGCTTTTTCTCCTGTTATCCGTCCCCGCGAGTGGAAGCCGTCGACGCGCTTTGGTTCCCATGACCTCTGGGGCTCCTGTATGTTTTTCCGCCGATTCCCCTGCTGTCCAAAGTCATCTGGAAACTGTTGCTGGAACGTGTGGAGGCGATCCTTGTTGCCTCCAAGGCTCTGGTTTGCGGACCTCGTCTCCTTATCTGTTGCCCCCCCATGGCGCCTTCCACAGGAAGCGGACGTTCTGATGCAAGGGGAGCTGCAACATCCGGACTTCCCTTGGCTCAATCTGACCACTTGGCGGTTGAGTGGTGCGCGGTAACTGGCAGTGACATTCCTCTGGACATGGTCCATATGATTCAAGCCTCTCAGCGGCCTTCCACAGACTGTATCTATTCGGCCACTTGGCGGGCCTTTTGTACTTGGTGTGAGCAGCACGGGGTCTGTCCTCTTCAAGCATCTATTGTGAATATTCTAGTTTTTCTCCAGGCCGGCCTATCCAAGGGTCTCTCCCCCAACACTTTACGGAGACAGGTGGCGGCGATTTCTTCGGTCCTTACCTGTGGTTCCTTGATCTCCTTGGCCCAACACCCTCTTATTCGACGGTTTTTACACAGGGCTGCGAATTAGTGTCCCCCTGTCCTACATCGCTACCCTACGTGGGACCTTTCGCTTGTATTGAACTCTCTCACGGGCCCGCCGTATGAACCTCTCCGGTCGAGAAGTCTACGTCTGCTATCGTGTAAGGTCGCCTTTTTAGTCATAACTTTGATGCGTCGAATTTCGGAAATCGTGGCCCTCTCCACTTGCTTTGACCTTTGTGTGTTCCATGTGGACCGGGTGGATCTGACCTTTGTGCCTAAAGTCAACACATTTCACCGACTGCAGGAACTTATCCTGCCTGACTTCTGCCCGCATCCCGTTCTTCCTCGGGAGCGCAAGTGGCATGCACTGGATGTTCGTCGGGCGCTTTGGGTGTATCTGAAACGGACCACTTCGATCCGTCGGACTGAAGCTTTATTTGACTCCTTGCTGATTTCTTTGGGGTCTAAAGTGTCGTTGTCAACTATCGGTCACTGGATTCGGCAGACTATTGCTTCAGCCTATGATCTTCGTGCCTTGCCGAGGCCTTCTCGTGTCACGGCTTATTCGACTCGCAGTGCGGCTACGGCAGCGGCTTGGGCCACTCAGGCCTCCTTACTCGAAATCTGCAGGGCGGCTACTTGG
This sequence comes from Ptyas mucosa, assembly GCA_012654045.1. Lineage (NCBI taxonomy): Eukaryota > Metazoa > Chordata > Lepidosauria > Squamata > Colubridae > Ptyas > Ptyas mucosa. The sequence continues at coordinate 23,879,049 of WNWU01013802.1, read as the reverse complement.
AGGTCCCTGTCCCCCTTTATCCATCATTACAAACTGGACAGGTTCGCTTCGGCGGATGCCACATTTGGTTGCTGGGTGTTGCAGAGGGTCCTTCCAGGGGACAATTCTACAGACCAAACTAGTCCCCCCTGTGTTTAGGGACAATGAACTTGGGTATGTCCCATGCTGGCTGCTGTCTCCACCCACAATGGAGAAGGGGCATTGGTCCTACCTGAGATGCACCTTCTCGTTGGGTGGAGACAGCAGCCAGACCCTCCCTTCCCCAGTCTGGTGGTTTGCTGTTTTTTCTCTCGCCTACTTACCTTTCTATGCTTCTCCCACACGCCGAGTCTGTCCTTTTTGTCCTTCGCCAAAAGCTGGGTCTGCCCGGCAACATAGGCAGGACTTAAAATCTATGACAGACTCAGTCCTCCAATCTGAATGGGCTGGGACAACCCATGCTGGCTGCTGTCTTCACCCAACGAGAAGGTGCATCTCAGGTAGGACCAACGCCCCTTTCCTTGAGAAAGATTATCATCCATTGACCAAACCATGGACATTTGATAGTTACCCTAATAACAGAGAGAGTTGTATCTCACCTTCAAACTACATCAGTTCTGTAGCATGGCTGAGAACCTAAGAACTGACTGATCTACCATCCTAACCCCTACATAAAAAAAGCAGCTGGTGAAGAATATCTTTGGCTTTCAACTCTCAATTTAAGATGTGGATACAATAAAAAAAAACTTCATCTGATAGTTCAAAGATAGCCTATTGAATGAAATATAAGATAACTTCATTTATCATGGCATTCAATAATGGTACGAATTGAGGTCTCTGTGGACATTACTTGAAAGTTCAAAGAATTACAACTGTACAAGCAGGGAAGGAAGATATCGTTTTCACTTCCTTTGTCTCCTTCCCACCATGTTATCTGCAAATTACAGACTACACAAATAATCCCATGCAGCTGAAAGCTAGAAGAGTTCTGCTATCTATGCAAAGTTGTGACACCCACGGCCTATGGCTACATTATAAAAAAAAACAAACCCTGCTTACTTTTCATATGAATGCTCTGTTAAACTGAAGGTTCTCCCAAGTTCTGTACTTGTTGTAAAGGTTAAAAGTTTTAACAAGCAGAGGACCTAAATGGTTCCCTTGACTTGCTGGAAAATGAAAAGGATCTAGGATCCCGGAAATCAAAAGTATTCCTGGTGAAATTTAGGCATGGGTGATTTTGGGCCATTCAGTCTCTCTCAGCTCAACCTATCTCACGGGATTGTTGTTGTGGGAAAAATAGGAGAAGGGAAGAATATTAATTATTTTCGCTGCCTTGATTTTCCAGAGTGCTGCTCATACATTCCATGGCTGGGACATTCATCTGTGTGTTGCTGGGGAACTGAGTGCAGATTATTCAAATTTCCTTGTTACTCACGCCTCTCTCTGTGTCAGTCCCTTCAGTCTATTCACTCAGTTGCTGAGGGAACTGGTGTTAGATTTCTTTCTGTGCCTTTGAGTGTGCTATTAGCTAGTTTAGATTAGTGTTTGTTGTTTTTGTTTCATATTATATGTGTAGTTCGTTTCTTGTTTTTTTGCTGCTGGTGCTGGGTGCTTTGACAGCTTTAATTGAACAGCTGCTAGTCAGGGCGGTAATGTGCTTGGGGCTCCAGGCCATTTCGCCCCGCTTGGACTCAAATCGAACGCAGCTTTCCGGATTCTGACCCGGCTGGGCAGATCCAACGAAGTTTCAGCCGCAGGCGGGCGTTCTGGTCCACCGGTCCGCCGGTATAACCACTACCGCCTCAGCCCCAGCAGCCTTCTTTATCTTAGCGGCTCCAGAGTCCATGCCCAGGCTTAGTGGCACACTCCTACGTGTTGGCTCAGCACCTCTGTGACATCTCCGTGGCAGTGAGTTTGCAAAGTCTTATAATTGCTGTTTTCTGCTTTCGCCGTTGGAGTGCAGGAGCAGCCCCTTTCGGGCTCGCTGACAGCCGCTTTACGGGAGCAGGGCTCTAGCAACCTACTTTGACAGCGGCCGCCATTTTGCCTGCAAAACTGACAGCAGCCGCCATTTTGCCCGTGAAACTGACAACGGCCGCCATTTTGCCCACATTATTGTCAGCGGCCGTGAATTTGAGCAGGATAGCAACAGCGGCCTCCATTTTAGCCAACATAGTGACATCGGACGCCATTTTGGACTGATACTGACAGCGGCTGCCATTTTACCCACTGAGCCGACAGAGTATTTGACAGCGGCCACAATTAACTAACGCTTCATTGTGGAGCCATTTAACAACTCGTAACAGCCGCAATTTCTCGCTTTATAGGGCTGCAGTGGCGTTGTGGGCTTGTTGGAGCCTAGCTATACTTGACACTGTTGGAGCCGGGCGCTGACAGCCTACAGGCTCACCATATCTGAACTGTTCTCAGCTGCTTGGGGTCTATCCTTACTGCATCTGAGCGTGCAGTTGCGGGCTGGAATTACCCATAATTTGTTATCAATCCTGCTATGGAAGATTCGGCCCTTTCCTCAGACTTGGAACCCGAGAGCCCCGCTCCCCAGCCTTTGGAACCTTCATCTCCTAAGCCTGCCAAGGCTAAGGCTAAAAGCAAGGTGCCCAGGGCCCTTAGGACTCATGCCAAGGGCTCGTCGGCCCAGCAGAAAGACTCGTTATGGCGGCACCTAGCCCTAGAAAAGCAGTTTAACAAGGCCAAGCGCTCGACTGAAGTCGCCCTTGCTTCGACACATCCACCGGCTGCCCTACCTGTCTTCGGGGCCCTGCCACACCATTTGCCCCCTGATCCATCTAGTCAGCCTTTGGAGCTAGGTGGAAACCCTCCCGTTTGTGACACGGCTCCCGCTGAGGTTTGTTCCAGCCTGTCCAACTCTGCTGATATGGAGCTGTCGGAGGACGAAGGTCTTTTACCAGATCAATCCATTTTTTCTGGCCTCTTTCGACCTTCGTTATTTAAATCGCTCCTCCACAAGGCCAAGGTCACTACCAAGTTTGGTTTGACACCCGCCACTACTGAAGGTGCCCAGCCTGCTCCAGTCGCTCACGACCCATTGTTCCAGGTGTCAAAGCCTGACAAGGATGTGGTCCCTTGTCCCTCGCTTTTCTTAGAAGTGGTCCAGAGTGGTTGGGGCCAGCTGGGCTCGTTGACGGCGCCAAGTGGACTGGATAAGAAGCTCTACTGCCCTACTCCGGAGCTGGAAAGCTTTTTGACCCTGCCTGCCGTAGATGCACCGGTGGCAGCTCTGGCTTCATTGTCGCTGCTCTCTGGCGACATTGTTGACGGTCTTCGTTCTGAGGATCGAAAGGCAGAATTAGCATTCTGGAAGACCCATCAGGTGGCTGCATGGGCAGTCAAGGCAGCCACCTCTACATCGTTTTTCATGAGGGCTTCCTTGCTTCGGCTGCGCCAGTTGCAGCAGAGGTTGCCACCCGATGATGTCAGGCTCCACCAAGATGTCAATAAATTGGTGGCCACGGCAGAATACTCGGCGGACGCCTCTCTCAATGATGCCAAGTTTGCTTCCCGGGCGCTGTCATCAGCTGTGACATCTCGTAGGCTGTTTTGGCTCCGCAACTGGAGAGCGGATGCTAAGACAAAATGGAAGCTCGCCTCAGCCCCCTACAAGGCCCCACAGTTATTTGGAGCCGCCCTCGATCCTTTGTTAATCGAGGATAAGGACAAAAGAAAGGTCTTACCTTCGTCTTACCGCCGACCTGAGAGACGCTACTCACCTTATTCAAGGCAGTCCTTTCAGTCCTCTTCAGGCGCCGCAAATTCCTACAACCAATGTAGTTACTACCAAGGTCAAGACCGTGGAACGGATAGGCAGCCCTTTCGAGACCGTGGCCAGAACCAGCCCCCTCCGAAACGTCAGTTCCATGGCTCCGGCTTCCGGTCATTCAGACGCGGAAAATGACTCAGACCCGTTGGCGCTCATTGGTGGCCGACTTCAACAGTTCCACCAACAATGGGCCGCCTCGACAACCGAACCTTGGATTCTGCGTACAATCACTTATGGACTCTGTCTCGAATTCCACAGCACGCCCTCAAATCGATTCCTTCGTTGCCCTGTCTCACGTCTGGAGGCAACTCGTCACCTGATGGGGGCCGAGATACAGGATCTGTTATCCATCAACACCATCAAGCCGGTTCCCCTGTCTCAGGAAGGTTTGGGGTTCTACTCCACAGTCTTCCTGGTCCCGAAGTCGTCGGGGGGCTGGAGAGCCATCTTGAACTTCAAGCAATTGAGCAAGTTCATCTTATATCGGAGGTTCAAGATGCAGTCTCTGAAGTCCATTCTGGCGTGCGTCAGAAAAGGGGACTTCTTGCAGTCAGTGGACCTCAGGGAGGCGTATTTGCACGTGCCGATCCATCCGGCCCACCACAAAATTCTCCGCTTCGAATATGACAAGTCTCATTATCAATACTGCACGATGCCATTCGGTCTGTCCTCGGCACCCAGGACTTTCACCAAGCTAGTGGCGGTGGTGGTGGCGCAGATACGGCTTCTTCCGGTGCGCTTCCTTTGTTATCTGGACGATATCCTCGTCCTGTCGTCATCGGTCCATCAGGCAACGGCGGACGTTTCAGCGGTGATCCATGTTTTCCAGCTGCATGGATTCTCCATCAACCGGCAGAAGAGCCATCTCACTCCGACCAGATGCTTGGTTCATCTGGGGGCGACAATCGATTCGAACAAAGGGCAGGTTTTCCTCTCTCCAGACAGAGTCAGCAACATCACCACCTTGGTTACCCAAGTGAGGGCTTAGTGGGAGGCCCCTCCCCTTCTTCTTTCCCAGTTGTTAGGGAAGATGGTGTCGTGCATAGCCATCGTCCCTTGGGCCCGCAGACATACCCGCCCGCTACAGTGGCTCCTGTTGCCCTTCCAACGCTCACGGCGTGCCACTTCCAGGACTCCTGTCCCTGTACCGCCTCAGGTACGACTCTCTCTCCAGTGGTGGATGTCTTCGGCGCTCTTGAAGGGGTGCTCATTCCTGGAGCCAGATCGCGTAATTCTGACAACGGACGCCAGCCTGCAGGGATGGGGAGCGCACCTTTTGGACCAGGTGGCGCAAGGTCTGTGGTCCCTGACAGAGAGGACACTCAGCATCAATTTGCTGGAGTTGAGGGCGGTGCACCTGGCCCTCCGCCATTTTCAGCCTGCCCTAGAGGGCCAACACATGTTGGTCCTCACAGACAATATGACCACCAAGGCGCACATCAATCAGGAAGGGGGCACAAGGTCCAGGCCTCTGATGCTGGAGGCAGAGAAATTGCTGAGCTGGGCGGAACACCACGTCTTGTCCATGAAAGCGGACCACATCTCAGGACAGACAAACGTGCATGCCGACTGGCTAAGCAGAGAGACACTGGATCCAGCGGAGTGGCAGCTTCATCCAAGGATTTTTCTGGAACTGGTGCAACGCTTCGGTTGCCCTCTGGTGGATCTATTCGCAACACCTCAAAACGCCCAACTGGAGAGGTTTTTCTCACGCTTCCCAAGTCCAGGAGCGGAGGGGTGCGACGCTCTAAGATGTCCTTGGCCCCCCGGCCTGCTCTATGTCTTCCCCCCTCTGCCCCTGTTACCCCGTGTCATTCGGAAGCTCTTGAAGGAACGAGCGGAGGTCCTTCTTGTGGTGCCCCTTTGGCCTCGCAGGGCCTGGTACACTGATCTGGTGAATCTTTCCATCTCACCACCGTGGACAATTCCTCAGCACAAGATCTCTCTGTGTCAGGGGGTCATCGCCCACCCAGAGCCTCAATGGCTCCGGTTGACCATCTGGCACTTGAGAGGATCTTGCTGAGGAAGGACGGTCTGCCTGAGAACGTGATTCATACCATCCAATCCTCCCGGCGCCCGTCCACTACAAGGATCTATAAGGCTTCATGGAAGGCATTCTCCTCATGGTGCTCTGTTCGGCACGTGGACCCGACTTCAGCTACTGTCGTAGACATCCTGGGTTTCTTGCAAGCTGGGCTAAATAAGGGTCTCGCTCCTTCGACGTTGAGGCACCAGGTTGCAGCCCTGGCTACGGTTCTCACAGCTGGTCCACTTCGTACCTTGTCGCAAGATCTGAGGATCCGGGGATTTCTTCATGGTGCCGTGAACCTTTCCCCACCGACTCTTCACCATTACCCATCCTGGAACCTGCCCCTGGTGCTTCAAGCGCTTACCTCGGAACCGTTTGAGCCACTGGGGTCCATCAGCCTTAAGTTTTTATCATTTAAACTTGCCTTTCTTCTGGCCATAACATCTGCCAGAAGAATTTCTGAGATAGCAGCCCTGTCCATCCATAAAGATCTCTGCATCTTCCACGCGGATCATGTGGTGCTGCGTTTGGACCCCGCATTCCTACCCAAGGTGAACTCCTAGTTCCACCGGGCCCAGGAGCTCATCTTGCCTGACTTTTGCCCTTTGCCGCAGCATCCCAAGGAAGTGTGTTGGCACACACTTGATGTCCGACGGGCACTACGCAGATATCTGAGACATACGGCTTCTTTCCGGCAGACTGAGGCTCTCCTGGTATCTTTCCATCCGGCTTCCATGGGTCGTAAGATCTCTTCATCTACAGTGGCCCGCTGGATTAAAGCCTGTATATCGCTGGCCTACGAGTGCAACGCTAGACCTGTGCCTGGCCACATATTCGCACATTCCACACGCAGTGCGGCAGCCATGGCGGCGTGGGCTACTCAGGCTTCGGTCGCTGACATCTGTCATGCTGCCACATGGACCTCTGTCTCGCCGTTAATAAGGCATTACAGGATTGACACTTATGCCTCGGCCGAGGCTTCATTTGGTCGACGGGTTTTGCAACAAGTTAGGTTTGCCCAGGACATGGGGAGCAGTCAGCCTCCCGCCCAGGGATTGTGAGCTTGGGTATGTCCCAGCCATGGAATGTATGAGCAGCCCTCTGGAAAACGGACATTGCCTTACCTGAATGTCCCTTTTCAGGGTGCTGCGAATACATTCCATCCCCACCCTAGTTCTGGCTTCCTGCTCTTGCTTGTGCGGTATTCTCGTCCGGTGGGGTGTTTGTCCTTTCCTACAGACTTTTGGTGGATCGCAACTTCGTGAACAGACTGAAGGGACTGGCACAGAGAGAGGCGTGACTAGCAAGGAAATTTGAATAATCTGCACTCAGTTCCCCAGCAACACACAGATGAATGTCCCAGCCATGGAATGTATTCGCAGCGCCCTGAAAAGGGACGTTCAGGTAAGGCAACGTCCGTTTATTTACAAAAATAACAGGCAGGATAAAAATAAATAAAGTAAAATATTTCCCTCAAAATTCCTTCTCCTCACCTCATATGAAAGCTAGTGATCACTGAAACAATAGTGGGATATTTACATCATATGTGTAAATCAAGACACTTTCAAGTTTTTATGGTGGGTTTTTTTCTGGTTGAGCAAAAGGAAAAGAAATGGATTTGCACCTGAATAGCAAAATCTTGAAGTTCAGTTTATAATTGCCTTTCTTGACCTCAAAATAATGTAAAGATTTTCCTACATTAATGGTTATGTAAATAGCAGCAAGCAACTTCAGCTACTCTTTCTTGAAAGATGAAAATTCATTTCAACTGATTTTAAAATTATCCCACAAATGACAAGAAGTAAAAATCAAGAAAGTAAAAATAAAAAAATCAAGAGAATCAAGGCTTGATTTTTAAAATATGTTAATTACCAGTTTTCAAGTTGATATTTTAAATTACTTTTGATATTTGGCTATGATTTTAATGCTTTAAAGAGGATTGAAATGTTAACATATGAATCTTTTAGATTTATTTCATGATTTATTTTTGTATTTCCTTGTGTGCTTTTTAGCTAAAAGAAAATGTAATATTAATGCATGTGTGTGGCCATACATTTCCAATAATATTCCATTTTAAATAGAAAAAAATTGTTAAAAATATGGAAGGTGGGAATCAATATTGCAACCAAAAGATTTGATTAAAAATACACTCTTTGTAGAGTTTGCATCAGTTACTTACAATATGTCAGAATTATTTAAACATTAAGCTTAATGCTGTTTATTAAATTTAATTGCTTTTTCTAAAAGTATATAGGTATGTAATTATTTTGCTCATTTTTACACTAAACACACATCATGGCATTACAGAGAAAATAATGATACAATATATCAAATATATGAAAGGCAGAACCGGCCAAAATGATTAAAAATAAAAGAAAACTGAAACCTGCTGATCACTTTAGCATGTATTTCCCTAAGACAGTAAACAATGCAGCACTGCCAGAATTAATGTTTCAAACTTTAATTTCTTACATTTCCAAATTGATCATACAATTTCTTATGAATCAAATTACTTTTATAGTTAATTTCTTTTAAAAAGAAAGGACAGCTCTATTATTTGCTAATATCATCTCACAACATATTTATTTATTAGAAACTCATGTCTTTATTTTACTTGTACTAGAACATTTAAGCAACGGACTCATAATGTCCAAGACTGGAGGAACTATGAGTTTTTCCACGTAAACTGGAAGTCAAAGAACCACATAATCATTTCTGTATAGCCAACGGGGTTTTATGTTTGTTTCTCAAACAATAGTGTCTGCTGCCACATGGTAAATTACTTCTGAAACAGAGAGAGCTTTCATAAATTTATGATATGAAGCACTGGTCTGCTGCAAAAATCCCACTAGACATACTCAGGCCAATGGAAAATAACATTTTGAATCTTACTTCTCACATCCACTCATTTTAGATACGTATATATGTGAGTGTGCAACAATGCATGTTATGAACCCACAAATATACATATGAAGACATTTAGCACATAATTAGTTAATGTCACAATCTTTGTGAAACAGCATTTTTATATACAGATTATATTTCTGGAACTAAAATATAAACCTAGAAGTATAAAGCTTGTCTTTGTTTATGAGGATCATGTTTTTTCTATAAAATAATTTGAGGAAGTCTGCATAGCCATAATTGATCAAAAGGGAGTCACAAGACAGGGGGTGGGTGGGTTTTTTTTGCAGAATCCGTATGCTAATGTATTGCACCAAGCTTTAAAATTTAGTGTTTTTGGAAGAGCACTATAAAACTGTTAAAATGATAAAGATGCTTTCTAGCTGCTGTTTGGAATGCAGAAATATAGAACTGCATATTCCTGTAACTGCATGTTACAGGAAAAGAAAAGGGAATACCGACGAATTAAATCTCTAATTGATTCAAGGGTCAATGCCTATGGATCCTTTAACAAGGAAGATACTTTTTCTCCATCCTAGATTTCCTGAACAATATTTGGTTATAAGTAGTCCTACTGTTGGATAAAAGAATGAAAATTTTGATTGATCTTGTGCTAGCAATTCCATTCATCAAATAAACTGTCATCTTGCTGCCTCAGATTAAAATCAATGTCCTGCTTCTTAATTATTATTAGTCTTTTTTCAGAGAAAATCTTTGTTGCAATATATTCTACCCGATCACTTTATATGCAGGTCCATAATTACCTGTACACAAAGCATATGGATGTCATTTTATTCTAAATGGATTTTTTTCTTCTTCTTGGGGGTCGTGGTAGAAACAGGGTAATAAATGTTTATGCTTATACACATGTATCACTATGACTTAAAAATCAGAGAAAGCTAAAGACATATTTCAAATAAATAAAAATAAGGATTGAACACCTTAAGCAAAAAAAGATTAACAATTCACTCTAAATGGCAAGTTCTTTAGCTCAACTTGCTTATGTTAAAACAGTTGTCTAAATGAGACCAAGATTCAGATTATAAGATGGGTCAGTTACAAGGCTTTGTAACATGGAATAAAAATACAGTGAATTATTTTATAGGATTTTATTAGCTGGAAAGAACAATTGGGAGTTTTATATAAAGCAAAAGAATAGCATAGACAATAGAGAATGCTGGCCAAATTTTATGCCACTGTCAATCCGTCACACTCCCATATTGTGTCCAAAATGGACAAATATGCGCTGGAGGAAACAGAAGAACAAGATACAATCTTCTGATTATTCATTTCAATATTACATAGACTCAGCTTACACCAGCACAGAAATATTGTTGAACTCTACTTAGTTGTTTGATACTATCCCTTCCAAAATTGTGTTTACTGTTTTTATTGTACCTCCCTTCACTGCTCATTTCAGGAACAATAACCTCTTTCCTCTCTATCTATTAGGAATTAAGGTAAGTAAATAAACTAATCAAATAGTTTCATTTTTTAAATTTTATTTTGCCATGCTTCTACTGTATATGTAAGCAGTAGAGGTTTGTAACTCTTGTAGAAACTTTAGGTTTGTAACTGGTTGAACTATTTTTAAATAAGAGAACTATATCCCACGTAAGAGTTATTCCCCATTTTCCTGCTGTCTAGTGTGTATCTCTACTACAGTATATGCTCACAGCTCCTTTGAAAAAAACTTTTCATTCCCACTCCGTACTTGGTCAAAGTCTGCATGTGAATAGAGGATACATAGTTCACACTGCATTTTTATTCGGAGAGTTGGACGTTCAATATAATCTTGAAGACTTGTTAGAAGCAAGTTAAAATTTTCCCTTGAAAACACATCAGAATCAAATACTGGCACAGTTACTTTGGATTTTGGTTTTCATATCCTGTCTTTTGCTGTTGAGACTTAAACATTACAATAGAGATTGTTTATCTCTATTTAAAACATAGCAAATCTTTGGTGTACTGTTTCAGGACAGTAATTCACTGGAGGAGAGAAGAATTGTGAGAAGAGTTGTGTTATGTAACCTCTTCAGCATGAATGTGACAGTTGTGATGGCATGGAAGAAATTTGCTTTTCAGCACAGTGTGGGCACCTGTGAGAGGCCATCAATGGCAAGCTCTATGGGAGGCTTCTGAAACTGGCATGTATCCTGCTGATTGTGCATTTGTTCAAAATTGGACCAACTCCAGGAACCTAAAACCTTCTTAGTATGAGCAGTTATTAAAAAAACCTATCCAGATGTTCAAACTTCTTTAATATTATGTAGATTGATAAATACTTTTTGCATTAGAGCTGATTAAAAGACAATGCTAGTAATGATACAATAATGCAGTTCTGTTGATAAAAGTATACCTTCTGAAAATATTTTGAACAGTGAACAAGCCTCATGCATTCTGTCTGCCATAGTCACTGAAGGAAACTTTTCACATGTGAAGGGTTCTTGATGATTGTCAACAAAGATTCATGAATACTTATTTAATTGGGTTTTTTAGGGCTTCAAAAACGCTGATGAATACAAATGCTTGTCTCTACTGGCTTTCAATGCTCCAAGGACCCAGAAATCAAGAAGGGGAAGAGTTCCTCAATTATCTGGCTCACAAAACATGCAAATCCATAAAATATGGCTTACAAATTACAATGGGCGGATTCAGAAATATCATTATGATTTAAAATGAGGTTGAGTGCAGGCAAAGAGTTATACACCATATATTACTGGTATTTGATAGTATTCTTCAATATGATGATCCCTAGATGTGTCAGACTTCAAGATGCATTAGACTATGATATCCAGCTTCACCAGGGATACTGCTAGTTGAAAGTGGTGGGCATGGAAGTCCAGCATAATGGTAAAGAATGTTGACCGCTGTTTATTCAATAATATCTAGAAGACTACAAGCTACCAACCCTGCCTGAAACAGAAATTTAAGAAAGAAATAATCCAAACTTGTTGATGCTCAATATTTCTAATGATGGCAGAGGAAAGGAGTACAACTTAGTATATAATTTTTATTTGTAAATGTATTAGTTGTGTGTGTTGTTGTTATTGTTTAGATTTAATATAGTCATCCACTCCAATGTTCCTTCCTATTGTGGTTTATTGTAGCTGTGTATCACTTAGATGACATTTAATCCCTTTTGTTGTGAGATTTTGTGAAATAAAAATAGCTAATTTTAAAACAACAATTAAATTAGCAACACAGTGACAGTCTCCTGTCATTGCAATTATGATAATCAAAATAATAGATTTATAACTGATGACAAACGCAACATCTCCATTTATTTCACTTCCAAGGACATTTTTAAATGACAGATACATTGCTATAGCTTAATCTAGAAGAACATTTTCTTTATAACTGGACTTGGATTTTTAAAAAATCCCATCATTTCTAAGAACAAACTTATTTAGTTTAAATTAAAGTTGACATGAAATCTGAAGTGGAATGATAATGGAAGATTTTCTCTTGATTCCGAGAGAATCCATATTATCAATTTTAATTTGGTACCGTATATACTCGCGTATAAGCCGAGTTTTTCAGCCCGTTTTTCAGGCTGAAAAACGCCCCCTAGGCTTATACGCAGGTCACGAAAAAAATGACTTTTTCCCTGCAAGCTAGGAAACAGCAGGAGAACGGGGTTTGCTTACCCCGCCCACTCCCAATCTATTGGGACTGCCTCCTGAGTTCCAGCTGATGGCTAGAGGAAAAAAAAAACTTTAAATTCTTGCCTGGGGGCTTCAAAGGCCCCCCCCTACAGCTGATCAGGTTTAAAAGAAAACAAATGAGATCGGTGCCGGCTGCAAAAAGGTGCCTGCTGCAAAGAGCACATTTTTTTTTCTCCTTATGCTGAAACCAAAACCGAAACTAAAACAGGTTGTTGGCGTTGCTGTTTGTTAAGGCAAATTTCTTTTCTTTTTCCTCATCAAAAAAGGTTGGTGCAAACAATGGGAAATTTATGGCAAATGGCAAAAGAGGGGAGTTCAAGATTTTAAAACACAAAAGAAAAAAAAGCTCTATTTAAATAGGGAATTGTAATAATTGAGATATTATTAATTGTATATTGTGTTGAAAGCAGAAATGGTTAAGTTGTGGTTTGGAAGAATATTGGGGGAAATTATTTGGTTTATTATTATTGGTAAATATAATTAATTGATTTGTAAGAAATTGGATTGCATGGAAATAATTGGAATATTCATGTTCATATTGATTAATATACAAAAAAGATAGTTATATAACTAATTGATTTATATTAAAATGTTGAATTTGTATTAAACATCTGTAATATTACATAATTAAGCAATGTGAGGATTGATATAAAAATAGATGACAATGGGAAGGGGTATAATATAGAACAGAAGTGAAAAATTGAATTTGATTAAGATTAGAGATGAGGATGAAGGGTAATATTGGTTTTTTAAAAAATAGATGAGGAATAAATATGGCAAAAAGGAAATATAGAAATTGTAAATTTAAGTGAAATGACTAAACACTGTTTAAATTTGTGAACCGGCCAAATATTCTGTTCAAAGAAAATACATTGTATGTTTGTATGTGTGTTTCTAATTATTGCTATTTATTCATATTTGTTCTCTTTTATTCTTTAAAGTTTAACAATTCATTCTTTATCTTAATATCTTTATATGTGTTTGGGGTTGGTTTTCTTCCCTTTCATCTTTTTTATTGTACAGCAATCTTTCTCCTCAAACCTACCACCTCTTTTCTTTCCTTCTTACTTTCTCTTCCCCCCCTTCTTCTCCTCCCTACTTCCTCTTCCTTTCTTCTTCTCCTCCTCTCTTCCTCCCTCTCCTTTTATGCACATGGACTCCTTTTATGCACATGGACTACTCAGAGGGCTGAAAAAGTTATTTTTGACTGGTCCTCGCACTTGTGACCAGTCCTTGAACTTACGACTGTCCTCACATTTTACGTTTTGTCCCTATCTTGTCACCATGGTGAAGAGAAGCAGTTGTGAAATGAGTGACACCGTTTTTAAGAATGCTACAATGGGCATAAATGATGACCAGTCATAAGTGCGAAGACCGGTCAAAAGTGCGAGGACCTGTCAGAAATCACTTTTTTCAGCCCTTTGAGTAGTCCTTTTGTGCACATGGACTACTCAGAGGGCTGAAAAAGTTATTTTTGACTGGTCCTCACACTTGTGACCAGTCCTCGCACTTCTGACTGGTCCTCACACTTATGACCATCCTCACATTTATGCCCGTGCAGCGTTCTTAAAACCATGTCACTCATTTCACAACTGCTTCTCTTCACCATGGTGACAAGATAGGGCAAAAACGTAAAATGTGAGGACAGTCGTAAGTTTGAGGACTGGTCACAAGTGCGAGGACCAGTCAAAAATTACTTTTTCAGCCCTCTGAGTAGTCCATGTGCACAAAAGGACTACCCAGAGGGCTGAAAAAAGTGATTTCTGACAGGTCCTCGCACTTTTGACCAGTCTTTTTTTATTTTGAAATTTACCAGTAGCCGCTGCATTTTCCACCCCCCCGGCTTATACGCGAGTCAACAAGTTTTCCCAGTTTTGGGGGGTAAAATTGGGGGGGTCAGCTTATATGCGGGTCGGCTTATACACGAGTATATACGGTAAATCAATTCTAATAACTTTCAGCATGTCATGCCAAAATTGGATCTCTTGCATTTTTAACACACCATTGCTTAGGAACACCTTTACCTACTCATTGTTTGCTTGTTGAATAAAATCTTATCCTTAGGGCAACAATTTTAAGCATCTTCTTTTTAGTGAGGCACATATTCCTACAAAAGGAAACATGCAAATAGGTTGCTGTGTGCATTTTACAAGCCCAGAGAAAATTGCATTTCAAAAACAGTATGCATCCAATTAAAAGAAATGACTTACAACAAGATGGCAATAAGTGTTGGTGCCATAAAGACAACCTCAATTAAAAGTTACAATGAGAAAGATACGCCATAATATATATTAATTGCCTTTTCAAAATCTTAAACAGAGTGGAATAGAAGATATAATTATCATTTTGTAAAGACTAATGAATCTCCCCCCCCCCCCAAGAGACACATGTTTGATCAATGGCATTCTGACCTAACAGTAAGAGGCAGAAATATTTCAATTCACATACATTTTCTAAATGGCTTGCTTTAGAAAATTCCTTTTACTGCAGTCTTCTCTGTCCTGAAGCAAGTTTGTCTGCTCCCATGCTTTAGAAGCCTTTTTTAAAACACCATTTCAAGTTTTAAGTAGGTCCTTCCTTCTAGCTTTTCAGAATAAGTGTTTAAAATGAGAAAACATTTTCCATTCCACTTTTTCTGTTTTTCAGCATGTCATATTTTCTTCATTGTTAGGAATGCCCTGTATATTGCTCTAGGTCCCTGTCAGCCAAGGAACATTGGCTGGTGGGGACCAGGAAACATTCTTTTTCTGTCATAGCCCCTGCTTTCTGGAACCTCTCCCTCCTGAAATTAGGATAACCCTGGCTCTGTTCATCTTTTGTAAAGCCTTGAAGATTTGGTTACGTGCCTTCCCTGGGATGTGTGAAGAATCCCATTTCCTAGTTATGTTGACACCAACAGATTATAATATCTCTTGGCTGCTATTTGTTATGTAATTTATTTTTTGTAATGTATTTTAACTTTTTAAATTGTTTTTATGATTGTTGACCCTCCAGAGTCACTGATCTGAGGTGGGTGGTTATACAAATTAATTAAGATAACGGCTCTAGAAGTTACACCAATTATATAATGGAGTGCCAGAGAAATTATTAGTTTGGAACTGTTTCAAGCTTGGCAGCTTTAAGATGTGTGGACTTCAATTCCCAGAATTCTTGCTGGGAAATTCTGGGAGTTACGTTGTTGTTATTTTAAATTTATTGGCTGCCTAAATTCCAGTGAAGTTTACACATTTTAAAGTTGTCAAAGATGAGAAACATTGTTTTAGAGAACAGTATTAAGCTGAAATGAAATACAATTTTGCCATTTGATCACAAAACACAGAGCTGAGTCCAGTCAGTGGCCTTTGTATCCGTTTTCAAAATGAATTACAAATTAGAGAACAACTTATATAATAATCATACATTAACCTTCAGTGTTTTTTTAGAAAAGGTTATTCAAGAAACTGTGGAAATGTAATGGTTGTATGTTTTAATACACTTTTGTATTTACTTGAAGCTTAGGTTTGTTATGCTTTCACAGCAGAAAAAAATAACAGCTTTTTTATACCTTAGGCAAGAAATATAATATGACATAAATTTATTTCATGATATGTTAGTATAAGTGATAAAAGATTATTTCCACAGAGCATCTTGCAATATTAATGATGGACATTAAGCTGCAAGAAGCAATAAATTTGTTTTAAATGCAGTTTTTTTTATTAGATTCAGTTATGAACAACTCTGATTATACTTACTGCATAATAAAAAACACTGTAGACTTATATCATTCATTCTTAAGTACTTGCCTTCCAAATCCTTACATAAAATTTTTTAATAACCACATTTTGCATTCTCATTTCAGGTTTACAATTCTGTTTTTCAGAATGATCCAGTACAATTACATTATAGAAATGATCAAGGAGTCATTGCCTTTAATAATTATCAATGTCTACTTTGGCTGTTAATTCTTCATATATCTAAAAATGGAATAAAAGTGAAATAAAGTGAAGTGAACCATCCCTGACTAAAATCCCATTAATATTGAAATTCTGTATTCTGTACCAACTGAAAGTTTTGAGACATTTTTAATGTCAACTTGAGTGCAATGTCCACAGAACATTTATTAACAGGGTAAAATTGGTTCTTTTCAGATGAGGTTCATACAACATTTTTAATACAGAAGTAGCATAGTAATATTTTAAATAAACAGATGTATCTGTCTAAACGGAACAAGAATATATGGCCATCACTTGCGCTTCCCAAGGCTGACTAGAGTAGCTCTCACCAGTTGATGCTTCTACAGATCTTACAAAAATCCACAAACTATCTTGGGGTAGAAATATCTAGGATTCTCCCTTGCTCTAATAATTAACAGTGAAAGACTTCAAACATATCATGCACACTGAAGTAGAACAATCAATATGAAGGAACATAGGCATCCAAAGGAGCATGTTGCTTTCATCAGGATGAGTACCATCAGAGAAATTAAACTCATTCAGTGAAGGGCATTGAAGCTAAAAATTAAAGAGAAAATGAAGATGTTAAATATGCTTAACTTTGAGGAAAGATGATGGAGTGGGGATATATGATACCAGACTTCAAGATCTCATGTAAAAGCAGCCAAACCATATTCTTTTTCATTCAAGAGCTCAGGACTATGAATTAGGGATTTAAATTACAGGAAGGCAACTTTTAATTGAATTTTAATTGAATGTTTATACTAATTGAAAGAGTTTGACGGTTAATGAGTTAGAGAAGGATGGTTGGCTCACTATCACTGTGTTCAAAGACCCTAGACATTTATCTGCTGAGCGTGTTTTCATATGGATTTGGATTACTGCACTGAGGAGAGGGTTGCACTTAATGGCTCTTTTAATATTAAGATTCTATACTAAACAATAACTGTGTTTCTGTGCTATTCAGAGAACAGCAATTATACTGCCTTCAGTTGTTACATAATAAACTACTTGCAGGGTTCTAATTTTGGGCAATTTTCACTAAAAATAATTTGAAATTCATGTATTTCCCAACCAGTCATTTAAGAACATAGCCATTAAAAAAAGTTAAATTGAATGCCCTTCTTATATTTTCTTTTGGTCAGCTTGAATTACCATGCGTTTCATCAATCCCTCATGTTTTCTTGCTTCTTATATCTGACATCTTAATTAAATTATCTGTGTAATCTAACATTGTAATCAGGTATGTGTTAGGTGATGCAATATCAAGAATTTAGAGGGCAAAACTAGTATACTAAAAGACACTACAAGAACACCATTAGTAAAGCAGCCTATACCATCTCAAGGCCATCATAAAATTAAACACACTGTACTCATACAGTCACAGAACACAGTCATTATAAATTGATCCATATTTAGAAAATGTTTTAAATCCCAAAATTATGAAAAATACTATATGTCATCTAACATAAGACATCCATAAATTAATTCTAAAGAAGTTCTTTTAAAATTATGCTTGCAAAAACTAAATTGGTGTTCCTAGACTCCCTCTACAGGTAGAAATGAAAATATTTCATAATGAAAAATAAGAATTTATCTCTGATTTTTTTAAAAAAAATTCAAATATATAACATTTTTTAGTTTCAAATAAGTAACATTCATAGTTCGTTTGTTTTTTTGCTAAGACACTTCAAAGGACATTTGAATGAAAAAGAATTAAAAGTAGCAAACTGCACTTGAGCATATCTACTAAGATGTTATGTGAATACAGCTAGAATTCTAGGCTGTGACTTCACTACTGAAAGGATCTGCCCCTAGGCATTTGGTAATAAATCAGACAAGCAAATTCATAGTTCATTTTAATGACATATTTGTCTACTGAGGTTCATGCATAGGCATCGGTTTGTCTTCTATGTGATATCTGTTATCAAAGAGGATATTGGATTAAAAACATACAATCCATGAAAACAAGCCTAAAGGTTTATTCACACACACACACACACACACACTTTTTTTTTTAAGATGTAGGCTTTTAAAATTTGTGTGTGTGCATGTATTAGTTTTTTAATTTTGTATATTTTTTAGCTTTTAAAATTACTGTTTGTATTCTACCCTTCTTATTCTGGTCTATGACTGTAGTAAAGATTTGATAAATCGGATGCAAGAGGCTGAACTTGTCAATCGAATGGTCAGCAGTTCAGCCGTTTGAATCCCTAGTGCTGCGTAACAGGGTGAGCTCCTGTTACTTGTCCCAGCTTCTGCCAACCTAGCAGTTCAAAAGCACGTAAAAAATTCAAGTAGAAAAATAGGGACCACCTTTGGTGGGAAGGTAACAGTGTTCTATACACATTTGGTGTTTAGTCATGCCGGCCACATGACCACAGAGATGTCTTTGAACAGCACTGGGTCTTCGGCTTTGAAATGGAGATGATCATTGCCCCCTAAAGTCTGGAACGACTAGCACATATGTGCGAGGGGAATCTTTACCTTTACCTTTAAGATTTTATTGATTTAGCCTAAACATTATTTTTTTTAAAAAAAAAAAGATGGATTTGCTGCATCCCCTGTATTATATGTATTTTAGAAAACTATAGTGAATTTTAATTGCTCAAAGTAATTAGAAAATTTCTTTTAAATTGAAGGAAAGGTCTTCTCCCTCTGTGAAGCATAGCAGAAATTCAGGAAAATGGCTTAAGAAAAATTGAATTCTTTAAAGGATTAGGTACAACAGTTACAGCTAGGTACTTATAATCTAGCATATTGTTTGTGTTTATGTCTTCAAAGTGCCAAAATTCCATTCATAAATACTGAAATATCTAAATGGTTAAATTACCATATTTATCCTTACAAATAAGATGACATTATGTCAAAGTGCTCATTTTTTGAACAGATGTGGCCATCCTGTCAGGAAAATGTACAAGGACTATTTAAAAGTAGTTGGAATGGCATGATCAAAGGAGGATACAGCTTCAGTGGCACTCCTGTTTTTACCACATCCACTTGCTTCTTTCCAATATTTTATTTTATTGATTTATTTTTATCCCACCTTTATTATTTTTACAAACAACCCAAGGCAAAAAATATATCCAGCACATCTTTCTCCTGTTTTCCCTAAAAAACAAGTCTGTGAGATAGGTTGGGCTGAGAGAGAGTTACTGGTCCAAAGTCACTCAGCTGGCTTTCATGGCTAAGGTGGGACATGCACTTTCTAGTCTGGTGCCTGAACCACTAGACCAAGTTCTGGGAATGTAATTTAAATCAAACAAATATGCAACTAAGAGAAGATCTGCATTTGCTGCTTGATTTATCAAGATTGGCTATCTACTGTTTATGAGTGCTGGAATGGACGATTTTTGTCATCCATCTTCTCCCAGCCTATTGTAAGTGTTGCTGTCCCTCCAAAGCCAACCTAAACCCATGGAGCACATGATCTGCAGTGCTTCCTTTTGATTTAGTGACAGTCCTAACTTGTAATTGGCTATAGTGCCTGGCATCCCCCTCCCATCCAGCAATTGGACCCTGCCTCATGCAGCCATTTCATCCTGGGCTGTTCTCTGTTGGAAAATACGGTTTGATTTCCTGTTCTGATGTGTACTTCTTGTATATTCTGCTTATATTTTTAAAAAATGAATGTCTGACCTCTGGACTGGCTGATAAATCTGACTCAGCTCTCTGAACTTCAGGTTGGAATTTGACTTCTCCTTGGCACGTTCTTGATGAAAGTGAAACTAAGTAGGCAAACTTTCTTTCCAGGATTTGGATTTACATTCTTTTCCTCACCTGCTGTTTATTTATTCAGCTATGAGTAACAATGTATCACCTAATAACTGGTTTTTGAGTCTGAAACCTAAAACAGGGCAATGGCATTTTGTTTTCTGGGTGAAGTATATTTCCCTTGCTTCTCATCTCCACCTACTATACTTAATGTTTCCTTTTCCTTCCTACCCAGATCTTTAAATTGCAATGTACACACATTGGAATGGAACTACAGGTAATCCTCAATTTATGACCACAATTGAGCCCAAAATTTCTGTTGTTAATGAGACATTTGTTAAGTGAATTTTGCCCCATTTTATGATATTTCTTGCCACAGTTGTTAAGTAAATCACTGATGTTGATAAATTAGTAACCTGATTGTTAAGTGAATCTGGATTCCCCATTGACTGTGCTTGTCAGATGGTTACTAAAAGAGATCACATGACCCCAGGACACTGGGGTCATAAGTATGAACCAGTTGCCAAGCATCTGAATTTTGATCACATGATCATGGGGATGCTGCAAAGGTTGTAATTGTGAAAAACGGTTATAAGTCACTTTTTTCAGTGCCATTGTAACCTTGAACAGTCACTAAATGAACTGTTGTAAGTCGAAGACTGCCTGTATAAAGTTCCAATGAATTTTACTTTGCTTCTTATGAAGCTGAATTATCACTTCTTTGCTACAGTTTCCATGATCCTAGCAATGAAGGAGCAACCTCTTCATTGCACTTCAATCATTACTGTATCCAATAAAGGGAGAGAGGGAAAAAAACATTTGCATTGGTTTGAATGCATGGGAAGTGAAGGTCCATCCCATTCTTATAGGAATAAGAAGGGGAGTTGAAGGCATCCATGTATGTAAATGTCTAGGAAAGCAAAAGAAAAGAACAGAGACTAGTAAGGAGGAAATAATCCCTAAAAGAAAAGGGGAGGCAGTGGGAGACATCCACCTACCACCACACACACAGAGCCAGCTAGCAAATCCTGCCTTCCCACATTGGGTGGAAAGAACAAGCAAGAGAATTAGAACCTATGGTGACCAATCTAGATTGAGCACCAGTCATCGCAATTGTAACTGGATATTTTAAAAACCAGCTTCAGGGAAAACCAAGAGCTGCATGGAAAAGTAGCAGTTTAGGCTGCTGTACAGAATTGACCTAAATCAGAAAACCATGCCATATCGTTAACTTCTTTGGATTCTTAGCTTACCTAGAAGCACTTTTACAGATTCCATTAGAAATGTAAAAGACTGGGGATGTTATTGCCATGATTAAAAACTATGGCTGCCATTTTAATTTTAATAATATTATAAAGTTATAGCATAAAAGTATAAATTACTGAAGTCAAATTTTATATTACTGCACTATAGCATTAAAATCTTAGAATTAATATTCCAAAACCAATAAAAAAATGAATGCTTTCCAATGGAATTCCAAACCTTATAAAAAAAACCTCATGAAGGATTTTTATAATGAATGGGAAACAGGGATTTTGAAATAACAAACATGGGGGGATGGGGAGTAAAATACATAAAACAATTTTTTTTAAAAAAAAGTACATAGTTTTGTAGACAGAGGGCAGCATGCTCAAACCAACAGTCAGCAGTACTCATCTCTATGCAGATTTAATAAAAGCTACTCTTACCTATTGAAGAAATTCGCATTTATAGCTTTACTATTATCTCTTTCATGGTCATGGTCCTACTAATCTGGGAGTAAGCATCACTAAATTCAGTAGGATTTATTTCTGGTAGACAAAATTATTTATTCCCAGAAAAATATTAAGTAGCAGAAATTTAAAGCAAAATATTATTGCTACCTTCTAAAAGGACAATAGGAGTTACAGAGAGAAACCAATTATGTGTTACAAATGACAAGCATAACATTAATGTCAAAAATATTTATGGAAGAAGATTTGAAAAAATTAAATGTAAATAGCTTTGTGAATTGTATTAGCTTGCCTTTGTGAAGGCTTAGTTGTAAATTAATACTGAGTATTAATCTTGATTATTAATTCTGCTGCCCCACATTGAGGAACATCCTGTCCCCAAGGGTGAGCAAAGCCCCCAATCTTATGGCTTTCTTCGAAGGGGTCAAAACTTGCCTCTGCTGGGGGGGGGGGGGGGGGGTGCAGAGGACCAGGCAGCCATATAGCTACTTAATCCTTTGAGAGCCCCCTGCTTGTAATAATCCAATGTTAATGACCATTTTAGGATGTTTTCCTCTTTTGATGTTTAATTGTCATTACAGTATTCTATAATTTTAAAATGTTAACTCTGATATAATTTTTAATTTTAATGTTAATTTTTTACATTATTTTACTTATTGGTTATATTATGTTGTACATATAATATCAATAAATAAATCTTTTTTGCCTAGTTGATTAAGGTAATTCAAGTCTAATTAAACTTTTAAGAATATAAACATTAGCCTCTACAGAATTGTGTCTGCTTTCAATTTCTGTTACAAAGCAGAATGTATCATACATTTTGGACTGTTGATAAAACTGGAAGAGTCCTGAACCACTTAACTAAATAGTTTTGAAGTCCTTGTCATGAAAGAGACACAACCTGGCGAATTTAGTCAGTGAAAAACATTTAACTTACATGCAAAGTGTAGCTGTAACTACATCTGCCTGTGTTCCACTCCAACCATTATTTTCCTGTTTCTTTTCTCTTTGTTACTATACTTTTATTTAGTAAGTAAGAAAAGAGAAGTGTTAGTCATGACATGTAAAAGTAATTCACAATGCCAATTTGACATGCACAACATACTGAATGTATAAGATGAAATAAATTGTTTGGGTTTCTCAGGAGATTTGTGCACACTGAATCGATATAACAAAGGGCTTTTTAAATCATATGTCAACAGAGATTATGCAAATCAGCCTTAAGTGAGAACTCCAAGTAGTAGTCTATTCAATCATGTTGCTCAGCTATAGTGTTCAGGGTCTGCTTAGAAATTGTTTAGCTTCAGGATCACATCTGTGTATAACATGTGCACACAAAGAAAAATAATTATGGGGCAACTGAGAATGTGTTTAACTCATTTCTCATGGTGGAAGGTGGGAGTATATGCTAATACACATTGACAGTATTTTAAGTGCCCTCCAGATATGTGGACTTCAATTCCCAGAATATTTTAGCCAACGTAGCTATAGCTGAAAATTCTTGAATTTTCTAAACTAAGCAAGAGATGACATGAGCACTACTTAAACGGAAGACTATTGTACCAGGAAATTAAAAAAACTGTGGGCTGGACTAGGAAGCTGAAATAATATCCTAGAAGAAAGCAAAAACCCCACTTTTAATTTGTTGAGGAGAAAATTCCATGGATGTTTCCATGAAATCCAAGGAATTGAGCATATAACAAAAGTTATTAATTCTAGAAATTGAAAAAACTAGAATGTCATATGCTACCTTTCCTAAGAACTTAGAGTGATTTGCCCTTCCCTTGACAGGCACAGGTGTCATAGATAAATGGGAGGCTCTATACAACATACAAATGGAACCACAGATTTTTTGTTTATTCTGGAAAAAACAGAGTAGAAATAATTGTGCTAGAGATTTCCTAAACTAATAAATAAATCAATATGATTACCCTTCCGCCATGAATATTGACATACTAAAATATTGATATATCAAACATAGGAGGTAATATTATCATCATAACTGAGCATGAATCCAACTAGGAATAAGCAAAGTAATTTTTATCTGTTCCCAGACTTATCTGTTGTGTTATGAAGACAAGATTAGGCAAGGCTGACAAATGAAACTTAAAATATATTTTAAATAACTGCTATTATTGTTTTATATACCTTATTATAAGCCCTGTTATAAACCTTATTGATAATATTATCTAACTCATAATCATTTATCAACATGCTTAATGGTGTTTTCTTTTTGTTTAGTCATTCAGTGGTATTTTTCTTCTATTTTTCTCTTAAAGTATAATGATTAAGATGGCTCGGGAGTTTTTGGTGAGGGAGTTTGTCAAAATGCTTTTGAAAAAATAAGCAGCATCTAATGACTGTGCTTATGTATATAATCAATCTACACTGAATGTCCTTGATAATCTAACTTGATCATTTCTCTTTAATAATTCTACCAACTTTTCCAAACAGAAATTAAGCCAGTTTAAATTTCCTGATCCCTCATCTCACCTTCTCTGTGACTTCTGTTGCTCAAGATAGTACTGACCATGTTCTTCATAAAGCTGTTCTAGTGATAAAATTGTCCACTACAAAACTTCACCCTTAGAGGCAGGCTCGCAACATGGAAAAAAAACTTCCATCATTTAAGGAACAGGTCTTTAAAATATAATTTTCTACTTTATCAGACTAAGAATCACCTTTTCACTTTCATTTTTGTTTTTCTAGAGCAGTGGAAGTCTGATCCATCAAACGTTTTGTTTATTTTATTTATGTACAATAAACATAAATAAAAATAGTAGCTGGTAGTTCTTTCCTCTAATGCTGGCTTTCCATTTTCCTATTTGTTTTCTTCATTGAATTGTTTACTCTAAAAGCAAAGTCATTTATGCAATGCATTAAAAAGGATTCTTCACAAAGAACTGTGGCATGAAAGAGGCACCCCTCTCAAGCCACTGGAGTAGCTCATTTTCTTGAACCTCAACATGGCTGCTTCAAAGATTTTCTTAGCTGGCTTTTGCATGCACAGCTGCGGTTTGGCTTTGCTGGCCATACTTCATAGTAAACACTATGAAGCCAATTTCTCTGTGCTAAAGCAAAATAGTCAGTTTGGCTAAATATAAGTTATACAAAGATAAATTGAAGACTGGGAAGTATTGATTTAATGAAAGAAATCTCGAGGCCTGGAAGATGATTAGGGGATTGGAGGCTAAAACATATGAAGAACAGTTACAGGAACTGGACATGGCTAGTCTAGTGAAGAGAAGGACCAGGGGAGACATGATAGCAATGTTCTAATATTTGAGAGGCTGTCATAGAGAGGAGGAGGTCAACCTGTTTTCCAAAGTACCTGAAAGCCAAACAAGGAATAATGGATGGAAACTGATGGAGATATTCAACCTAGAAATAAGGAGAATTTTTCTGACAATAAGAACAATCAACCAATGGAACAATTTGCCTTCAGAAGTTGTGGAAGTTTCATCACTGGAAGCTTTCAAGAAGAGACTGGACTGCCTTCTGTCAGAAATGGTGTAGGGTCTCCTGTTTGGGTGGGAGGTTGGACTAGATGACCTACAAGGTCCCTTCCAACTCTGTTAATCTATCTATGTAAGATGAAAGAATGTATTCAGAAAGAAGCAACACAGGTAGAAAATAAGTCTACAGGAAAAGGGAGATATGGCTTAACAAAAACTTTTCAATACATAGTTACAAGTCACTACATTGTGTGGTTTGAAGAAAATTTGTTTCTATTATTTGTTCAAAACAGGTAGGACTACCTTGAGTGTGGACAAACTTGTTAAATAACCTGCTGCTATTGCTAGTTGTAAAATGTATTCCCTTCCTTCAAGGGAATTCTGCAAGATATATATTTTGCTGAAAATATAGCATTGTAATCTGGATCTTAAATCTTCAATATGTTGGGGTTTTGTTTTTTTGGAATAGCTTCAGTACCAGTCAGTTGATGCATAGTGGGGAGCGGAAGAGACAATCTGTGTGTGAATACTTGCTGAAAGCTGACATATTTGTTATATTCACTAAGTTCCAGAAACCTGCAGTTAATAAGTTACTGACCAATTAAACACAGCATGAAATTCTTATCCAGCTTCTGGATGATTTGACTTTGAAGAGTATGAATTTATTGCAATAAAAAACATCATTGCCTAGCTTCAGTATAATCTCTTTACAATATTGTTTTTCTCCCTTTCAAAAATTAATACTTTGAGGGCAGCCTCGTCATAGTTTTAAACTGATCATTTAAAATACTGATTTAGCCTATGATTTAAGTTTGCTTTAAATTCATGGTTTCAACAAAATTCACCATTTGTAGTTTGTATATTTTCTAAACATACTTCCCAATTGATTTCTGTAACAATTAAAATGTTTTCATTTATATTTCAAGTTTTTAATTAGGTAAGCCATAGGCTTTCCACATACTATATTATATATGCCTGGCAGTTTAATGGATGACTTCTGGCAGGAGAGGTAGCAATACAATTGTGTTAATCTTTAATGTAGTGGTGAAACTGAAAATTATGAATATGTGATTCTCAGCCACAGAATCTGTGGAATCTATCTGTTGTAAATGGATGCCTATTTTACATATATATGAAATCTGTAGGTGATCTTTGAATTGTGATTGAAGTACCAAGTGATCTCTGACATCAGGAGTTCTTATTATCATAAAGTATGCCCTTTGCTAAATAGAAAGAGCTTAGTTACTGCTGTTTATATTTTCTGAAGTATAAACTGTGAACTTTCAAAAATCAGCAAACAAGAATATAAGGCATTGAAGAAAAAGTGCAAAGTACAGTACAAATCCATTTTTCATGAAAATTATGAACTGTTTTTTTAGAAATTATGGGTCTTCTAGGGATTGTGATTTAACAATTTCTGGGAAGCTACAGATTCTTATCTCTAAGGAAAAAGATGATCATTATGAAAAAGCCTGAATAAATAAAGAAGCCTTTACAACCTTTTTAGGACACATTAATCTGCCCATCCTGGCAATTTTTACTTATTTCCCTAACAACTGATATTTCCTTCATTACTGCATTAATGGGATGCAATACACTCATGCACTTGTGGTGATCAGCTGGCCCCAGCAAGATCCAAGGGGCTCTTTAAATCCTTTACCCATAACCCTATTACACGCTTCCAGCTATTTCTGAAAAGCAACAATCAAGAAATGCTGCCACAAACAACTTTCCTCCGCAACAAATACCTGTCTGTCCTGGACCTGGTTGACTCAGAAGGAGGCAAGTCGTATTCCTCATCTCTTCAGGAGCTTGACCTGACAAAGGCTGCACCCTTTTCTACAGAATACATGTTAGTGATTCATGAAGACTTATCTATTACATATAGAAAGAACCAGAAGGAAGTTGAAAAGCATAAGAAAAAAAATGAACATGTGGGGAGGAGAAAATAACAATTGTTTCTGAAGACACTGATCTCTGCTAGTAATATGGGAGGAGAACCTTGCAGTGGCTAAATTTATATGCTGCCCATCTCACTGCCAAGTGACTCTGGGACTCAAGTGACTTTGTTCATTGTCTCCTCTCCCAGAGTTTAAGGAGCTCTGGACCTCACCTAGGGTACAAAATATAAGAGGAAGATACCAATGGCATCTAAGTGAGTTGGAAGATCATTATTGTGTATAAGAACAGGATAAGAAGTTTGGAAGAAGACACCAGGATAAAGTACAGCGCAAAAAGTGGCTGATAGAAAGGGAGGAGTGAGCATGGATTCCAGCAACCCAACAGCAGAAGAGTTGAAAAGTGAAACAAAGCCTGGCAGCCACTCCGCTGCAGGGGAGACATTGACAGCCAGTCAGCAGCTCCTCACCTCCCCACACATATTGGAAGACTTTGCAAAGCCAATATTTGGCAGTAGATCAGAGCTGCAGCCAGCAGTGCTGAGTTGATAATACCAGAACACTAGCAAGCAACAAAAGCCAATTAACTCCAAGGTGGCTAAGTTGTGTTAAAGAATTAATCATAAATCAGGCAAGCACACTTCAGAGATAATCTTTAGAATTTAGATACACAACACATATAGGAACAGACCTATTGTATACATAATAACAGTTAGGTGATAAGTTAAAAATTATGTTTATTAATCAAATTTGTATAATAAAAACCTTCCTGGAAACCCAGGGAACTTGACACTACTCTTTTCATACCATAAATACAATTTTTCTAAAGAATCCTCCACAAAATGCTCTGTCAGTCCAAGATGTCCCTCAACGGAAGAAAGTATCACAGCATAGATCAAAATCCATTTAAAAAATCTATACTACATCAAGTTCTGCTGGCTTTCACTGTGTTGACCTCCAATCTGGATTTCTACAAATTTAGATTTCTTTTTTTAAACTGGCTTTCAGTGGCCCTGTATCTGTTTAGTTTTATAGTTTTAGTATAGTTTTATGTGTTGTTTTAGCTCCTGATAGGGAGTCGTCCAGAGTTGGTTAGAAGATCGATGACTATATAAATATTTTAAATAACAAGTAAAATGGAGCTCAAGTAGGACAAAAGAGAAAAACAAAGTGGAGCTGGTCTGCTTCTCTTTTTAAAAGCTCACCTGAGAAGTGTAACAGTATCTGAGTATGATCCTGGGTGATAGGGCAGAGACACAGTTAATCAAGGAAATGGTCAGATAAAAGGCAACTTAGCCCAAAGCAGGAATATTGGCAGGGCCACGGCTCAGAAGGGACTCTCCCCAATTTCTTGGGCTGTAAAGGGGCTGTACTTTCTTGGGATGGTGAGGGGAGAGATGTGGGAACATTGTGCTTTCTGAGCTTGGTTGCTTTCTTGCAGACATTTCTTTGCCTAACTAGGAAACATCAAGTGCTAGATAATGCAAGAAAGCAACCAAATTCAGAGACCACCAAGGACCCCATACTTCAAGCCTGAGCTCCAAATATTCTCTTCTAATCTAAATGTACTTTCAGACTTAGAAAGTAGAATTAGTTGATCAGGCCATATTTCTTGTGTGGTATACCTACTGAAGGCTGAAAAGAGATGAACATCTGTGCTCATGATTAGCTCTTTAAAGGTTTGATTTTCACAGGTTTACAGGTTACTGTACATGAATTGATAAATGAGGTTCTCCAGTAACTCTTTCAGCATCTACATCCTCCATGGAAATTCAAACTATATTGTGTGGTTTTGGCATGGAAGAAGCAGCAAATTCATTGCAGTTGCTTGTACTGGAGCTAAGAGCTAAGACCAGTTTGGTTTACTCCTCTGTCATATTCTTCTCTAACAGGGAGATGACAACTTGTCAAAGAAGTGAAGTTTAAGAATGTATGATATATGATTTTTACATATACAACTTTTTGCAAACATATTTTTTTTAATTTTACAATATGTAATTTTAGAGGCTCTAGAATTGAAATATTCTAAAACTCTAATTGAATCACCAGTTATTCAAATGCATTTATAAAGTCTTATATTTAGATACCACATCCTATAAATGTAAAATGTGTGCTATTTTCCTTTTTAATTTTGATCCTATGCAAGTATGTTTATCTAACCTGACTCCTTATTTGCAAACAGTTGGCTGATTCTTCTCCTCCTCTTTTTTCTTAGTTTTATTTATCTTCTAAAATTGTAACGTAACATAAATATATGAACTACTAGAAAAGGAAGTATTAAATAGTTTTGCCCTATAGAATACAATTTTCTAAGAAATATGGCTAACCTTATCTGGCATGACACAAATGTTCTATTGCTGTATGTAAATTGCTGCCTGTAGTCTTTGTTAATGCTTAAGAAGCAGTGATTCTTAGGAGCTCTGCCTATTCCTGCATAGACTATGATGCCTCTCACTCTTTCCTCTCAAGAAAAATTCCCAAATACCAGAAAATGAAAGGTCTATACCTTCTAATTAAGAAATGGTGCTATAAATTTTAAATCACTTCTGAAAACATTTAGTAAGTAATTTAAGGAGGTTTAAGACAAGCACCACCTCTCTTCCCGTTGCTTTTGGTCTCAGGTGTTAGAAAGCAAAAAACATCAGAGAGGCAGTTAAGGGACAGGCAGGTTTTTCTCTAGAGACATTAAGGAGTGACGTGGGGGCTAGTTAGATGACATACTTGATATTGTTTACTATAGTCTTATGAGATTATTTGGACATTAGCCTATGAAAAGAATCCTTCCTGTTGAACATATTCTTTGCTGCTGCAATTAATTATTATTATTATGTCACACTCTGCCTGATGATTTGCAACGAACTGCAATTATTTCATATACTGATAAGTAATGTTTAGATGAACTAGAAAAATTACGGGCAAAAACACTACAGGAAGAGAACTTCTTTAAAAGCCTACTGATGTCTGGTGAAAAATGAAAACCAAAATATATTTTGACAGACATTATTGCTCTCTTTATGTGCTGTGTTGTGTATTACTAGCTACATTTGCTCCTTCAAACATAACAACTTGTGTTATTATTCCAATCATTAATTATTACTGATATTGCAATATTGAGGGACTTCACTGAGCTACTATAATTTTGGCTTCAGTTCAAGAATTCCAGAAATTTGTAATTCCGAAACAAGCTTGCAGAGCTATCAGAATTTTTATTGCTTATGTTGGAAATTCAAGGCAGATAAACTGTTTATAACACTGATTATTTTGAACTATACAGGCAAAATCAGAAAAGCATATACAATATTAAATCCAACAGTTTGTATGATATTGCTTTTTAACTTAAAGCTTATAAAGCCTGCTATTTAGTGTAAATCAGTACAACCACTTCTTGCTTAAAAAAATAAATTCAAATAAAAAAATGTAGAGTAACAATACACTATGGTTTCTAAAGAAAATCCAGGAAAAAATACAATTGAAAAGGGATAGAACTATAAATATTGTTCGGAGAAAAAATAGAAACATTTTTTTCATTTTCTGAATGTAAATCAAAAACAAAATTTATATACCTCAAGATGTGTATTATGAAATATCTTGTAAATATCAGTAATATGACAAAATTTAACTTTCGTTGTAAGATTGTTCATACCTTGTGTTAATTTTTTGATTAATATAATTTTCCACATTTTTTGAGATCATTGATTCAATGAAAGATATTTTTCAGTTTTCCAGTGTTTGTTCATTATAATACTAGTAGTAACTTTAATTTCTTTTGTTGCATTGACCTATAAACATTAAAGAACAGATTGACAGCAGGTTTCATTGTGAAAAGACCATTAGGCAATTTTCTCAATTTCTTCAGAAAGTATCAACCACAAAAACAATTCAGTGGATATAACGAGTATATGAACCAATCTGTTTATATCATTATCAAAATATATAGTTCATCCAACAATTTTATTATATATTTTCAAACAATTGTAATGTTTTCTTTGTATTATGTTCATAGTAGACTTTTTAAATTTTTACTAAGTCTGTGCTAGAAGACCCAATAAGATTCATGAAGTTCATATAAAATACATGGTTACTTTAGAAGACACATACTAAGGATTGCATTGCTACAAATTTGGATCAAGATTAAAAAACAACATTACACAAAAATACCAATTTGGATTTCACCTACAGAAACATTAAAACATCCAAATTTAACTGAGTGGGACAGGATAATAAGATATACAGATATATTAAAAGAACAAGGAAATCTGAAAACAAAACAGGAATTGGAACAAGATCTAAATAGAGAAATCGATTGGTGGACATATACGCAAATTCGGTCGAAATATAAAGAAGATACAAAATTAAATGCAATACACACTGAACAAAATGAATAGGACAAAATTATACAAGGGGCGGAGGAGAAATTAATCAGTAGAATATACAAATTTTTGCTGCGATATAAAATGGAAGAAGAAATAGTTCAGGATACAATGATTAAATGGGCAAAAAACTTCAACCACACAATAGTATTGGAGAAATGGGAAAAAATGTGGCAAATAAATACAAAACTAACAATGTCCACGGCATACAAGGAAAACCAGTTGAAGATGTTTCATAGATGGCATCTACTCCTGGCTAGACTTGCAAAGATGTTTCCAAGTAAATCTGCAGTGTGTTGGAAATGTAACAAGAGCTATGGAACATACTACCACCTCTGGTGGACATGTCCAGCTGCAAAGAAGTTCTGGACTAAAATTAAAGAATGGTTAGAGAAAATAATAGAACAACCTATGAGCGGAAAACCAGAGACATTCTTATTAGGGATATTTACAGAAAAATACACCAAAGAAATAAAATATTTGATCTTACACATCATACAGCTACTCGTATAGTATTTGCACAAAATTGGAAAAAAGAAAATATACCAACAGAAGAAGAGTAGATAAAAAAAATCTTAGAGCATGCTGAGATGGATAAATTAACAAAAGAGCTTAAAAAAAAAGAGGATACGGAATATTATATAATCTGGCACAAATGGTATAAATGGCTGTAGAATAGGAATAGGAATAACGGAGAAGAAAAATAGGGGTGAAATGTAAAAAAAGAAAGAATGAATATGTCAATGTATAGAAATTATATAAAGTTAATAGGGGTCTTAATAAATACACAGTAATTAAAAGAGAGGGGACAAGAAGAAACTGGAATAATATAAAGGGAAAAGGGAGAAAATGTAAATACTAGAAGATCATCACGAAATAGCTGTTAAGAAAGTATATATGGAAATATATGTCTTGTAATGTCATTTTATGTTATAATAATAAAAAAAAAAGATTCATGAAGTTCAAAGCTCACGTCTAGAGTAAAATCCAGATTTATCTTCATGAAGTGCTGATTAATCAAACAATGAGAGAAAGGGAGAGAGGTCAAGAGAAAATAATTGTTTCAATGTTTTTAAAACATCTAAAGAGAGTTTTAGGTTATGATATGAAATGCGGCAGCTCTTAATTCCTGATTATTTTAATATAATAGAACTGGTATAATAGATTTATCAAAATTTTAATATGCTACTACATAACATTTATATATTTGAATTACAAGTAAAATATATAATAGAGTTTTCAAGAAAATAAGCATGTTATATGTAAACTAATTAATTATCATGTATTCTCTTTTTATATTAAAATTCTATATATTTTTATTAATGAACTGTAGTAATATATCTACAATAAGATTAAACCAAACAGTTGTTTGCTGGTAACCCTAGTTAATTGGAAAAAGCTATCTAATCCAATAATATTAATTATTACTTGAGCCAGTGCTTATAACGGATTAATTATTCCAATCAATTTACTGCAAATATTAATCTGTATTAATATTTCTAATCAAATAATCCTGTCACTAACATTAAAAATTAAATTGGGAATCATCTTCTAAACAATGTTTTTTTTTGGTAGAAGTAATGAAAAGTGTGTTTGTCCATTTAATAATATTATTATCTAATCAATTAAAGCAAGATTATCAATTCTTTTTAAATAATCACCTCCCAAACTATCCTTACTTAGAGCTTAGCCAGTTTTTATATCAAAACACACTTATTACATATCCTGGTATTAATCTACTGGTATCTAGATAATATTTACATTCCTTAATTATTATTGTAATTAGATCTGATACTCTTAAGGAGTTCTTTAATGCACTTTTAAGATTATCAGTCCCCAATCCTACATATGTATAAGTCCTGCTTGTAAAGTTCCCCTTCATTATTATTGCATTCAGTATTTCTATTATTCAAGCTTTTCTTAGGTCCTTGATTTTTTGATAGTATTTACCTTACCTTCTTTCCACCAAAAATATGCTTCTATTCAGATGATTTAAATATATATATTTAATAATATTATACACACACACACACACACACACACACACACACACATATATATACACACACACCCAACTTTTTCATATATATATATATAAAATTAGAAAAAGTTAGGGGGTTTTGTACTCAGCTCTATACTAAGTTATTTTTTAACTACTCAGATAAATTGACAAGCAGTAAAAGAGAAATAAATGAAACAGAAAACATATACATATTTACTGCCCTCCTTATAAGGAACTGTTTTAATTTATAATACACCTTCCATTAAATAGAATAAATGCCCTACTCAGCAAATTATACCCTGCAGCATTTTTAAAGTACCCAAAGAGTGATTCAGTATTAACTTCCATATTATCACAAGTGCAATTAGTGCTAAAAGCTAAAGTGATGCTCATTACCATTATAAAGTGAGCAGTAAAACATTGATATGAAAAATAAAGCTTCTGGGCCGATTCATTTATCTCAGACCTAAAATGGGAAAATATTTAAAAGAAATGGGAAGAGTGTGATCCTGCTCAAAATATAAAGTACAGTATCTACAATAATCTACTATAACAGAATGATTCACTCGCCTTCTGCCTTTCTGTTTCTGTCCTGCCTTTATTGTGGTCAGCTTGGGGCAGCTGTGTGCATATCTAATGCTCCCCACGTTCTATTTTCCCTAAAACAAAAACCCTGTGAGGTGAGTTAGGTCAAAAGAGAATGGGCCAAAATCATCCAGCATGTTACAACATTGGAGTATCTGGTGTAATACAGATTCTCCTCTTTTTCTAAGAATTTCAGTTCATGTTGTATCTGTTTATCCATGCTCATTATGACTCTCCTCTTAAATACTATGTGTTATAATTCATTACTTTATACTTAAATATATTTCATCACATAATCAGATTTTTGAAATGTTTAAGAGATATGCCCACAGTACATCCTATGCATCTGACACAACTGACAGGATGAATGTTCTAGAAGTTTAAACCTAAAAGAGCTGGGTAAAACCTCAAGAGCGCAATAATAATCCTCTCCTTTTCGCAGGGTCCTCTTCAAGTATATCTCTCTCTATATGTATGCATGTACTGTATGTATATAGGTATGTGTATATATGTATGTGAAATGCTTATATATATTTGTAGCTGAGTTTGAAAGTCAGCAAATATAGTTTGTTGTCACAAACCAGGACCTATGAAATCCATTCATTTTCATTTCCTAAAACCAATGGAAGAGAATATATGCAAGATCAGGGTTGAATTGTGGAATCCTTGGTGCTTCTGAGCTTGGTTGTTTGCTTCTGGAAGGAGGGAGGGAGGGAGGCTTTCTGATCACTATTTCTTTGGAGAAAGCAGAAATGGAGAGCAGTCTCTTCCCTTCCCTCACGAATCTCCTTGGAGAATTCTATAAGCCAAACTGATATTTCTGTTTCCAATACCAATACAAAATTACCCAGCTTGATCTTTTTTGCTTGTATAAACAATGTGTGTGCTAATGAGCAGCACAAGCCCCAAATTATGAATATCATTGTACTTCTAAACATATAGAAGCTGTGATTGTCTAGAGAACCATTTTAAAAATACTCAGGGCAAAATATCCAAGTTTTTAAGAGTAAATAAGCTATTGTGAAAATGGACTGGGTATATATCCGGTATTTTGAGAGAAAAGGTGGCATATTGAAAAGCTATAATGAAATATGCCATCTTTTGCTGACTCTTCAATCCCTGCTTTATTGTGCTAATGCTCTCCAAATGCAGCTTCTGTTGGAAGGATGACCAAACTCTCATCCTTGTGGAAATCAATGGATGATGAGGGAGACAGATTTTCCAAATGGGGAACTGATGAACTGTACATCCATCTCATCTCATTTAAAGCTCCCCATTAATGTGCTTACCCAGGCAGGCTCCGACTTGAAGCACATGATGATTGTACAGTTCAGAAATACTTTCGCAACTAGACTATTTTTAGGATCAGCTAAAAAAAAATACACATCTTGGTCAAGGAATACTAAGGAAAAGTGACAAATAGAAGAGAGGTAGGTAGGTAAAGGATAACATATTACTTTCATCTGCATGCCCGATTACTTTAGATTACATTCATATGTGCTGCTTTAAAATGCAGTTTAGCACAATCTTAGTTTTAGTTTCCTTATTTTCTTCCCATTAAGTTATTGCTTTCTATTGAATAAGTTATCTTGCTCATTGTATTTGAAAAACAATTTCATTACAAGTTTGAATGCTGACTTTTGTTTCCTTTCTGCTCTCTTCATCTGCTATCTGCTCTAAACAACTTTTCAGTGAGTTCACATTCTTTTCTATAGCACAATTTCTTCAAAAGTATCTAATTTTCCAGAACCCATTTTACTAATATGTGCCAGTTTGGTACAGTAGTTAAGGCATCAGGCTACAAACTGGAAGAGGCTAGAAACCAGGGGATAGTTTCTATCCCTGCCTTAGGCATGAGGCCAATTGGGTGATCTTGGGCCACTCACCATCTCTTAGCCTAGGCAGTAGGGAATGGCAACCCACTTCTGAAATCTTGCCAAGAAAGCTGCTGTCAGGCCTGAAACTGACCTAGCTATGACCGGATAGTTTCTATGGGGTTTCTTTCTCAGGGTTTCAGGCTGACACAGCTTAGAGCTGGAGAGGGGAGTAAGAGGGGGCGTGGTGTAACTCAAGCAGCATAGCTTTCTGTTGAGTCAGAGGCATTCCAACGGCTGGCTGGGCAGAGGAGGAGGAGAGAGGTAACCCAGCAACCAGCCAGCTTCCAGATTGGGCAATGTGATTTATTGTTTTGGGAAACAGGGAAATGTTTCTTCTTAAGGTTGTGGAAAGCGCGGGAAGATTCAGAACTGGTTTTCCACTGGTTCCACAGCCCTGACAGCTGCAGGGGCTAATCCAGGCAGCTACCAGGTATCAATTCCAACTTCAAGGCACAAAAATCCCTCTAATAAACTACCTTACTTTCTATTCTCTTTCAATTTACAAGGCATAGCTGACCCTGAGTGACCCTGAGAGAAAGCTCATCTTATAACTGCTGGAGTTTAAAGTTCAAATATAATGAAAATGCTTGTATAATGAAGCTGCCTCCTGCAGCCCTCTGCCAGTGAAAACGGAGCTCAGTGGGCCGGCTCCATTTTTGCTGGCATAGGGCTGCAAGAGGCCATCCTGGCCAAAAATGGGGCCCGGAGGGACATGCAGCCCCCCCCCCAGCTCCATTTTCACTGGCAGAGGACTAGCAAAACAAAACAAAACAAAAGCAAAACAAAACAAAAGGAAAAATGTTTCCCCTTTTGCATTTGAGCATCCAAGAAGGGACAGGAAAGGAGAAAGTGAAAGAGGAAAGACAAAGAAAAAGAAGGAAAGTGTCAAGGTTCCAAGTAATACAAAGATAGTAAGAGAATAAGGAGAAAAAAAGAAAGAAAAAGGAGGGAGGAAGGAAGGAAGGAAGGAAGGAAGGAAGGAAGGAAGGAAGGAAGGAAAAAAAATCCTGCCTTAGTACTTGGCCACCAGCAGCCCTGCTGCCCTTTCACCATCCCCTTTTCTCCTCCTCCTGACCTCTCCTGTTGGTCTCCCATCCTTTCGCTGAAGATGCTTTGGTTACAAAGCCGGGTCTCTTTGCATGGAAAGAAAGTGGGCTTCCCTCTGACCCACACACCTTGCCCTCCCGCACACACCATGAGCAACCTGGCCAAGGAGAGCAAAAAGCAGCAGCAGCCTTGAGGAGGTAAGCACAGCTGGCCTGAGAGGGATGGCAAGGCTCCTCTGGAGGACAAGGGTTTAGCACTCTCCCTGGTTTCGCCTTCCTCCACTGAAGACAATGGATCCCCCCAGCCCCACCTGGGCCACCACAAGTGCCCCTGACATGAGTGATGTTGAGCTGGCCATGGCCACCTCAGCCACACACCACACACACACACACACACAGAGAGAGAGAGAGAGAGAGAGAGAGAGAGAGAGAGAGAGAGAGAGAGAGAGTGAGAGTCAAACATAACCCTGATGCAGCCCTCAATGAAATCGAGTTTGAAGCCTCTGCTTTAGAGTATCTTGGGCATTTCTACTAAGCAGAATTTCAGTATACTCCTCCTATTTTTCTTTGATCTTCTTTGAATTAGTTACTGTTGTCCAATAATATCAATAGCATATCAATATGAGGTTGGGGGTTGGAATCTACTTCTGAGTTCAAAGATCTTCTGGAAAACTTTCCTCGTTTTTTTATATCTGTTTCAATCTTCAATGTCTTTACATATGTCATTGGAATACTGCTTCTTGTCTCTTTTGACAGGTCTTTGTTAAGTTTCTTCCTGGGAACTTTGTTTTTCTTGGCTTTCATTTCTGTTCTACTAGCAATTTCCTCCATCTGTTCTGACATCTAGTCTTCTTTCTTTTGTTTCTTGGTCTTTGGCAGTCTCTTTTCACATTTATTTCTTTAAAAGTTTTGAATTCAATCCACAGTTCTCCATCAATGAAGTTTAGGACTTCAAAGTGATTTCTAATATTCTCCTTGACAATAGAGGGTATGTACCAGGGGTGGGTTCTACTTACCTTTACTACCGGTTTGCAATGGGGCTGCACACTCTTCTGCACATGCGCAGAAGCATTTTGATGACATCGGGGTCAGTGGGCGGAGCCTCCTGCCAGTTTTACTACCAGTTCTATAGAACCGGTGCGAACCGGGGCAACCCACCACTGGTATGTACTCAGTCATATTGTGGCAATTGATTGACTTTCTTCTTCTGGTTTAGCTGAATTTGGAACTTGCACATAATCACTTTGTAACATGTTCTACAGTCTGACCTTTCCCATTTCTTTGCTGTTATAGCTGAGCTCTTCTACCTCATTGTTGAATAATATAGTCAATTTTATTTCTGTGCCCCACCTACTGAAGTTCACATATATAAGCATCATTTTGATTAATGGAAGACAGCGTGAGCAATGAAAAAAATACAGTTTTTTTATTAATATTCTTTTTGTTTAACAATCACAATAGCAATCTGGTCGTTAAGTGAAGGCATTGTTAAGAGAATCTGTAACTACATGCAACTTTCCTTCAGTTTTTCTTTGCTTTACAGACCTATGAAGATCATAAATATGAGGATTGGTCACAAAGTTACTTTTTTTATCATCATAACTGCAAATAGTCATTAAATGAGGCAGTCACTAAATGAAGACTACTTGTATTGGATTCACAGAAATTGATAAGGTATTTTCCAGCTTCATTTCAGTTTCCTAATCCATAAAGTTCAGTTACATTTTCCTCCTGATGATTTCCAACTTTGGAATTCTAAGTCTCTAATCACAAGTAGCAAACCTTGCTTGCATGTTCTGTCAATTTCAAATTCAACTTGTCCATAAAACTCATCAAATCCTCTTCTTCTGTGATTGGATCATAAACTAGGATCATTATCATATTAAAGGATTGCTAATGAAGTCTAACTGACATTACTCAATCATTATTGCATTGGTTGCCCTCTCACATCTTTGGAAGAGCTTTATAGCTCCCGCTGCCTTAAGAAAGTTCAAAACATTCTTAAAGATCCATCTCATCCTGGGCACCCTTTTTTTAAACAATTACCATCTGGCAGACGGTATAGGAGAATAAAAACAAGGACAAATAGGCTGAAAAACAGCTTCTATCCCAGGGCAGTAACTATGTTGAATTCTACTGTATAGTGTAATATTAATGTAATATCGGGTTTTCAATTCAATTGTATAGAATGTGAAGGATGTGTGTTTGTGTTTTATTTTTATAGTTATAATGTACACTGAAGATGGTATTTAATTTTGTTGTACAAGTTGCAATAACAATAAAGTAAACTAAACTAAACAAGCACTATTCTTGTTATACGTTCATAAATGTAAAATTATTTCTTCTTTGTTTTTCATGTTTTGATTAGTAAATTGTATGATCTTCTTCCTAAAAGTGTCCAATTCTAGTCCACTTCAATTTGCTATCACCTGAGATGTCAATGTATGGTCAATTGATTTCATCTTTCACTGTATTTGGCTTTTCCATATTCATACTTCCTATGTTCTATGTTCCCACTGTAATTCTGTCTTTGCATCTTTGGTTTTTCTTTTCATGCATGGCAACATCAGCAACTAAACTTCCCAAAATCTTTAATCTAGTCATGTCATAAATACCATTAGTATATTGAAAGATACTCAGCTCTTCCTCTGTAATGTGTAGAGTGCCATTTGACCTGAGAGACCTAGTTTATCCAGTAATATTTTTCCACAAGCTTTGATAGATCACTCATCTTACATCATTCTTTGCTTGATAACACTGAATGTGTAGCTTTGCATAATTTTACTCAATAAATCAATGAAGAAGTATAATGTTTTTGCTCATTCAATTAACTGGGTTTTCTCTTTATCTAGTTTTGGATCTTATGGACATCAGATCACATCTTATGTCAAATTTGTGCAGAAATAATGAACGTCCAAAAGGGTTCACAAAATTTTAAGAACCACTGAAGGGCTATAGGAGAATGGGGCAAAAGAAGAAACAATCCATTGCTGCATCCAATAACAGTATGGTAAAAGAAATCACAGAGCTGCGGAGAAAAGATGTGATGGAGGGGAGCAGAAAATGATGAAGAAATGATGAAAAGTATTTTCTGATATGTATTATAGATTGCAAAAATTGTTGCAAAGATAGACAAAGAGGAAGAACAAACTGCAAAGATGAAGAGAGGAGGAGAAAATATAGATTTTGATAGAAATAAAGAAACAAAAATGTTTTGGAAGTCGGTGCAAAACAAAAGGGCTGCAGAATTAAAAATAGAACTGATGAAAATATTTGGGATGAAACCCAAGAGAGAAAATGCTGGGAAGAGTATTGCAAAGATTTCTATGGCCATCACAGAGATTTGCTGAAGAGGCAAATTAGTCCATTAAAAATGGATGTAAAATCATAAAAAAAATTGTGAGAATGATGAAAAATAGAAAAGCTGAAGATATAGATGCTATGACAGTTAAAATATGGATGTAGCATGCTAATGAAATGTCTGTGCAAGTTGTTTAATGTGCATCTGGAGATTGTATCTCTATTTGATGATTGAAGGAAATCTGTTAATTGTTCCCCTAGTCAAAAGCAAAGGCAGCAAGACTAAATGCAAAATCCATGCAGGGAGAGGATGGTTTATCTTATTAAGTGTGCCTGGGAAGTTGTTTTGTTCAGTTATGACTGAATGACTATGAGAGGAGAAACTGAGCAACTTTTTGAAAATGTAGTGCAGTTTTATGCTAAGAAATCTAGGGGTCATAAACCAAAGATCCATTTGTTGGACAAAGACTTGGGAGAAACCAAGAATGAAAAGCAAGGGGAATACAGTAGGTCCAGAAGCAGACAGTTATTTCCAAGAAGGGGAGGGAATCTGGGGAGGAATGGCTGGAGTTTGACTCCTTGTCTAATTAGAGGAATTGAAACTCATTCTTCTAAAGGAGAGTTGCCAATCTCTGCTCCTCACTCCCGCTTAGCTGATGGCATGTTTCAAGTCTTGGAAGTCTCCCAAATTCAGGATCCAGCTCCTTGTTCTCTGAATCAGCTATCACTTATGCTGAGACTGAGTCATCCTCACCAGGCAGCTGATAGCTTGTTGATTTCC
Source organism: Ptyas mucosa (assembly GCA_012654045.1). NCBI lineage: Eukaryota > Metazoa > Chordata > Lepidosauria > Squamata > Colubridae > Ptyas > Ptyas mucosa. The sequence continues at coordinate 23,837,998 of WNWU01013802.1, read as the reverse complement.
CAGCTACAGGCTAAGTGTCTGCTAGGTTCTCCACATCATAATTATCCTCAGGGAGAAGGATCTTATCCACTTATCCTATTAACTATTTTCTTTTTAAAATAACTAGATGTATATCATTCCTAATAATTTTCTAAACACTTTGTAAATGCTATAAAACAGCCCAAAAGTCTCCTGTCACATTCTTCTATTAACAGCATTATATGTAAAAACAGCACATTAACTAGCTAATCCAATTCAATTTCCACTACATCCACATCTTCCATTGGAACAAATAATAGTTGATTTGAAGTACCTACAAGACCTATGTGAGTCAAGTGGTTTGAAAAGTTTTAGAAATTAACGAGAATATTATATAAAGTTGTTTTCATGATCAGATGCAATGGGCTGATTTAATCTTATAAATAAAAAATCATTTAAAAATACAAATTTCTTCTAAATGGAAAAATGTAGATCAATATATTCATCTACTATAATAATCTATTCTTGCCATATTCCAGGATAAGAATACTGCCAATGTGATTTAACACAGATTATTTTTTGGTTCCTTTGTCAGTGTTGATGGTTGATGACTATTTGGAGTAGTCTCTATTTTCTTGGCAAGACTTGGAAGGAATGGCAAACCTTGCTTCCTAAGGCTGAGAGAGTATGATTGGCATCACCCAGATGCCTTTATGCTAATACAAAACTAGAACTCTGGTCTCCAAGTTTGTCTGATTCCTTAACCATGACAACAAATTAACCATCCACTTCAATTCAACCATAAAAATACTCTATTAATAAACTTTTCTAAATTAGATTAATGAGCACATTTAACATTATTTTTGTCAATTTTATTTTATTATATTTTACATTAATATCCAAAGATCATTTGATGGACAATCATTAATTTAAATAGATTTAATAGTACAATATGCTATCCCTAATAGTACGAAGTGAATTACATCACACATAAAGGATGTAAACATACTGCAGTCAAAGATAAGACCATTAATTGAAATTAATTGAGCTAATATATTTGAATAAACAGCTGAAAATAATATATAGTCAGGTTCAATATATAAATATGTAAATTATAACCAGATGGACATCACCTATAACAATTGAAGTGTTTTAGGAAGCACAAATTCAGATACCTGAACTAGAAGTGTTTGTTTCAGAAGTCATTTTCAACATACTTGTATATACATGCGCTCAGAAGTAATCCCTAGTAATTCAGTAATTCTTAGCAAACACCTACAGGAATGATATCAGAACACCAGAAAATTCAATGATTGGGACTACTTGAAAAAGGCTCTTCATCTTTCTGGGTGAAATTAGAGAAATTAAACCACTGGATCTATTTACAGCTAATGAAATAGGCTTCCTGTTGACACTCCTGTTATGTATTTATTTATCTAATTTATATGTTCCAGTTTTTATACATGGAAGACTCGTAAGATTGTGATATACACACATATATGCAGACAAAGAAGAATCTACTGACATTTCCCCACACTCAGATCCCATCACTGCCTGTGGTTTACAGAGAAATTGTGGGAGTTGAAACAAGAGAAGAGACCATGAGTTCTATTCCTGCTTTTGGTTTGAAGCTAGCTGGGTGATCTTGAGTTAAGTCCTTTTCTTTCAGCCCTAGGAAGGACGCAATGGCAAACCACTTCAAAAAAACCTTGCCAAGAAAACTGCAGGCAGTCTTTGAGAATCAGACACAAGAGAAGGGGGGGAAAACTCTCTAACATTTATCTCCTTTCCCCACCACCATCTGTACAAGAGCATGCAGATTTGCAAAATAGAACAGTGCAGCACTCTGAATTCAACACAGGTGCACTATAAAGTACCTTTTGCAGGTTGAATCTGATGCACTATACAGCTCTATCGGCAGTTGATAGGATTCATACCCTTCCATCTTGCTTCCTATCTTGCTGCATTTATCAGATTTTGCAATGATTTGCTAGAACTGATGCTGTAATAAACTTTGGATTCTTAACATTCTGGGAACAGAGTCTTAAAGGAGTATTAATGTAATTTGTATCCCCTGGTGGTATCTATCACTTTTCTTTTTTCCATGCTTGGCTAGCACAACACATAATAGAATCTTATCACAGCTTAGATTTTTTAAAAATAAATTTCACTGTACAATTGTGCCAGGTGATTTAATACATACTTGAGACAGGTATAGCTTTAGAATGTCTTCCTTTCAAAATGAATAAATAATTGTCTTCATTTTACAGTGCAACTATATTGAAGTCTACCTGCCCTCTTACTCCCTGTTCAATAATAAATATAAAAGCTCACCAAAACATAAACCACAATCATATAGTTGCCAAATAACAACAGAAAAAGTTTCTTCAGATATTTTCAGCTGGCATTCCAAAATGAAAGAAAAATATATTCAGCTCATGATAACTACTATAATTACTCTTCTATTAAATATTACATAATCTATTGTATTCTTATATAATCAAAGGTATATAAACACTATGGCAGAAAATCAGGGAATGGGAAACCCACGCCAGATATTATGTCACAATTTAAAAACTATTTCCTTAATCATGTGGCATTTTAAATGAATTGTCCTAAAAATTCGTTGTTCTAAAGGCCAAGAACTAACAGAGACTGTTTGTTACTTGTGTAAGAAAGTAGGTCAGATAATAATTGTTGCTTCAGATGGGAAAGGAGCAAAAAGGCACTCAGTTCTTCCAGGCATGGGCAAATTAAGGCTTTGGCAGCGACTGCCTTCAGAGCCCAAAATCTTGTTACTGGAATAAAATCTATTTCAATTATTTTCTCTGAGCCTCTTAAATATACTTATGTTAAGTAAAGTGATTTCAAAGTGGTTAATAGCCACTTTCCTATTTTCTTCTTTCATCGCGTACAACAAAATTAGTTTTAAAAATAAGCGGAAAGGGTTTGCATGATAAAGTTACAATATGCTTCCGCTAAAAGGCAGATTAGTATTTTGATGAACAATGATGTCACATTTTGCTCCTTTATAAACAAGCATATAAAATATGTTTACTATATTCAAAAAAACTATTATGCCAAAATGTCTGGAATTATCAGCACACAGCATGGTTTGTAATCATTAGATTAGATTAGATTAGATTAGATTAGATTAGATTAGATTAGATTGTTCTATGTTCTTTCCAAATTTATTTTCCACTTCTCAAAACGCAACCAATTGTTTTATATTCATAGCAACCCAATTAATATCAATAAACTACTAGATTAGTTAGGTCTATCATTCTTTAAGGTACTATGCACTGTTAGTCAGTACCTGAAGTAGAATCCCTGCTGTCCTACGAATACATACCATCTTCACTGGATTTTAAATCAACATAAATTAATTCTTTTATCACCTTGAAGCTAATTGTAGCACATTTACTAGCTATAGATGATACTGTGAATCAACTAGAAGGGAAGGAGGCAACACTCTATGATCAATCTTTGTATGAATAAAGTCCTGCATTCTATTCATGACATATCCAGTTCAAAGAATCTCTGAAAAATAGCTGGTAATTTAAGCCATTGAAAGTCAGTGTTTAAAAAAGTCTTTCCCAATATAGTGTCCACCAAATTAGTAGGTTTTCTAATTTGCCATTCTCCATTGATCATACTGTCTGGGAACAATGGCAGTGGTTCTCCGAACCATTTGAGCTGAACTGTAGATGGATCATTAGCATGACTCAATATGGATTATTTATATTACAGTATATGAATGGATTAGAGTACTTGCATTTTATATCTTTTTAAAATCTTGTTACAAGATTTACATGTGTAAGATAGACAAGTAAACAATGACCAGAAAAACTAAGAAATAGTATTTACCATATTTTTCAGAGTATAAGATGCTCCGAAGTATAAAATGCACATTAGTTTTTGGGGAGGAATACAAGAAAAAAAAATCTGCCTCTGCCACCAGCATCCATTGATATTCATCTGGCTAGTGTCCTTGCAGCAAACAGCCTGCTCAGCTTCAGCACATTATTGTAGCCTGATTTAGCACGAACAGCTGATTGGAGGTTGGATCAGCCTACTGGAATACCACCAATCAGTTGTTCCAGGCTGCGGGGATTGCCAGAGCCCATATCCGTCTCCATGTGTTGCATTTTTGGCCTCCGTGCATCACGTTTTTGGCCTTTGCACACTCCATTTTAGACCCATTCCAGGCTGCAGGGATCACCACAGCACATCGCTGCCAATTGCCACCACTGTGCGTTACGTTTTTGGCCCACGAGCGTCGTGTTTTCAGCCTCCACATGCCCCATTTTTGGCCTCCACACATCACATTTTTGGCTGGTTCCCCACCACCTGGAACCGGCCAAAAGTGCAATGCACGGAGGCTAAATCGGGGCATGCGGAGGCCAAAAATGTGATGTGTGGAGGTGGCAATCAGCAGCAATGTGCTGTGGCGATCCCCACAGTCTGGAACGGATCTGAAATGGGGTGTGCGGAGGCTGAAAACACAGAGGCCGAAAATGGCTGAAATGGGTGGGCCGGTGAGTGGGAAAGGCTTTGGCAACATTTGGTGTATAAGATGCACTGCAATGTTCACCCAGTTTTTTTGGGGGGGAAGTGCGTCTTATACTCCAAAAAGTATGGTATATACATTTAACATTTTAACTATTTACCATAGAAAAATTGGATTGATTGATTGATTGATTGATTGATTGATTGATTTATTTTTAGATTTCTATACCGCCCTTCTCCCTGGGGACTCAGGGCGGTGTACAGCCAAGTAAAAACACATAATATAAACAATTAAAAACCAATTAAAAAGAATATCTAAATTTGGCCCAGAAATTTAAAAAACACCCCGCTTTAAAATCATTTAAAAGGCTTCGCTTAGGCCAGCCCGGCTTGTTGGAAGAAAAATGTTTTAAGGGCCCGGCGGAAGGCACGGAGGTCATGGATTTTTCTTATCTCAGGGGGAAGCTGATTCCAGAGGGTAGGAGCTCCCACAGAGAAGGCCCTCCCCCTGGGGGTCACCAGCCTACATTGCTTGGCTGATGGCACCCCGAGGAGACCCTCTCTGTGGGAGCGCACGGATCGATGGGAGGTTGTCGGTGGCAGAAGGCGGTCTCGTAGATAACTGGGCCCTATGCCATGGAGCGCTTTAAAGGTGGTAACCAACACCTTGAAGCGCACCCGGAAGACCACTGGGAGCCAGTGCAGCTCGCGCAGGAGCGGTGTTATGTGGGAGCGCCATGTAGCCCCCGTAATTACCCGCGCGGCCGCATTCTGGACCAGTTGGAGCCTCCGGGTGCTCCTCAGGGGGAGCCCCATGTAGAGAGCATTACAGTAGTTCAGGCGAGAGGTGACGAGGGTGTGAGTGACCGTGCACACGGAATCCCGATCAAGAAAGGGGCGCAACTGGCGAATCAGGTGTACCTGATAAAAGGTCCCCCTGGCCACAGCTGTCAGATGTTCCTCTAAGGACAGCTGCGTATCCAGGAGGACTCCCAGATTGCGCGCCCTCTCCATGGGGGCCAAAGACTCGCCCCCGATAGTCAGCGATGGCGTCAGCTGGCTATATCGGGAAACCGGGAACCACAGCCACTCAGTCTTGGAGGGGTTGAGCTTGAGCTTGTTCCTCCCCATCCAGATCCGTACAGCTTCCAGGCACTGGGACATCACTTCAAGGGCATCGTTGGGGTGGTCTGGGGTGGAGATGTACAGCTGGGTGTCGTCAGCGTACTGATGATATCTCACCACAAAACCATCAATACATCAGGAGTGATTGAGGCTTAATCTACACCAACTTTTTATTGTATAAAGTTGTACAAAAATTAACAGCTGCTTTGAATAAAACACTAGATATTCTCAAATATGAGCATAAAACATTAGAGAATATTCCATAAAATTATATGGCACATAGACAATGTATGTTCTTGAAGTTCTTTCTTCAAGAACTAAAAAACAACATTGGGAAGTTATAATCTTCTCACATTAGGTAAAAAGATTTCTTTTTGTTTTTATCCAACCTTTTTTTCATATACAACTCATGGCAGCAAACAAACCAATAGTTCTTCCTCCTCCTATTTTTCCCATAATACTGTAATGCTATGAGATGAGTTGGGCTGAGATAGTATTACACGAAAAACACACTTGTTATATTTTAAAGGAAGAAATGTATTCTTTACCAGCACATTAATATATATGTTTAATCCTTTGTACTGGTTTATTGGAACAAGTAGAACAATCTGAATCTCTCAATAACTTCATTTGGCCTCCTTGCTTTACGGTTTTAGTGTCAAGTATTAAGCACTCTATTGAAAATACCTTTTTTTACATGCAACCCAATGATTGCACTCTAGACTTCCAAAATATTGTCTTCCTTTCAATACCAATTACTTCCAGAATGTCAAACTCTGTCAAGTTTAATTTCATGCAAAGTGCCCTGCCAAATCTTCAGTACAAAAGTTCATGTATGATGTAACCTATTAAAAAACAATTTGGAATACTAAGAAAGAAATTTCGTAAGGAAGCAGCCATTTATTTAACCATAATGATTTAGTATACCTAACATTTGTGTTATCAATCAAAAACCAAGCACACCAGATGTTATAAAACAGTTAATATATTTTCACTGAAAATATTATTATTATTATTATTATTATTATTATTATTATTATTTCTTTTATTCATTAAACATGAAACTCAGTTAACTGAACATTTAAAGATGTGTCATAAATACCACTGACTGGTGCTAATGGTTGATACGGATTGCTGCCAGTGTCCTAGGTATCAACCAAGTATCTTCTTAAAATATATGATGTTCTGAGTAGTGCAGTTTTTTGTTATTGCAGAAAGCTGCAATTTCTTGATGTGTTTTGTAAAATTCTTGGACATGGTAGCAAGGGTCTCGATGACAATGAGTATCATGGTTACATGTTTCTTCTATAGCCTTATAGTTTCGATGGCCAGGTCGCGATATTTCGTGATTTTTCCCAGTTCTTTTTCTTCGACTCTGGCATCGCCTGGTACAACGATATCAATAAACTGTATGCTTCGGCGCTCAACAACCGTGATGTCTGGCATGTTGTGTTCCAAATGACGATACGTCTGTATTCGAAAGTCCCACAAGATCTTCACGTTCTCATTTTCGGTAACTTTTTCCACTTTGTGCTCCCATGACTTTTTGGATACAGGTAATTCATATTTTTTACATAATGACCAGTGGATTAATTTAGCAATTTGGTTGTGTCTAGCTTTGTAATCAGTTTGTGCAATTTTGCTGCATTCACATATTAAATGTGAAACAGTTTTGACTTGTTACATACTCAGCAGTTTGGATTGTCAGTGGATTTTTGTATCTTCGCTTTCACGGCATTAGTTTGTAGTGCCTGTTGTTGAGCAGCGAATATTAACCCTTCCGTTTCTTTCTTGATGGTTCCCATCTTAAGCCATGCCCATGTTATTATTATAATCAATAATAATAATAATAATAATAATAATAATAATAATAATAATAGTAATAATATTCATTTGAGGTGCCCTGTAAATGAATAGCTTATTGTTCAAAATGAATTGCTTTATAAAGTTTTGAATTTTTTCTTTCATCATAGGAGGATCATCAAGAACATGACAACTTAAAAGTGTACCTGCTTTACATAGTATTGACAGCTATACTGAATGCACTATTGCAAAAGTGGAATAGAAAAGATGGTAAATAAACTCAGGCAATAAATAGATTAATAAAATCAAAAACAGTATGGAGTTTCTAAAACAATTGATATCTCCTGTCAAGGCTCTCGTCAGTCATCAACATGAAACTGAAACTCTTTGTTCATGGAAACATAACTATAGCTGTGTGCTCAGAATGACTGATTGAATGAATAAATAAATAAGTTCTCTTTCTTAAACCATTGATTTCTCATCAAATAACACTGGGAACAATATTTACTGTAGAACAGCATGACAATTAACTTAATCCCCTGGAAACATTGTTCAGTATATTTAAAATATATGATTTTACGCAAGTGGGTAGTCAGCAGAAAAAAAGCTTGGAATTTGCTTGTGTTTAATCTGACAATTTAAAACATAAAGACTACTCTCCCATTCTTCAGCTAAAGACCCAAATGAAAAGCCCTCAAAAATGTTATTTTTACTATATTATAAATCAGCATCTGACTGGCCTACTTGGATAAGAGGGAAATACATTCTTCATCTTCCTTTTAGAAAAGAAGTATTCATAATTTCAACAAAAATCTCATTTGCCTATCCATTCATTCACTGACATGTGAAAAAGTTCCATTAACATTCCATAAATTCCTAATTTCCAAAGAGTTTTGCTTGTACTTTCAAAACAGACAGTAGCAAGGGAGAAATGGGAGAGTCAAAAGCCAAATGTAAACAAGTACAGGAAGATATTTATGTTTTATTTAAAAGGGAAAAGAGGGGATCTTCACTTTCTGAATATTAAAAAACCATTATGGTTATTCTGTGAGCATTGATGTTTAAATGGAGGTTTGGGGCCTGTGAAATGACAGCATCTTGAGCTGCAGCGGCGCAGTGGTTAGAATGCAGTACTGCAGCTACTTCTGCTGATCACCGGCTGCCAGCAGTTTGGCAGATCGAATCTCACCAGGCTCAAGGTTGACTCAGCTTTCCATCCTTCTGAGGTCGGTAAAATGAGGAGCCAGATTGTTGGGGGCAATATCCTGAGCCGCTTAGAGAGGGCTGTAAAGCAGTATATTATTGCTATTGCTATCTTTGAGAATAAGGAGTATTTTTTTATTTCTATTTTATTACCTCATTCTATTATCTTGCTTGGTAAATTGAACCTGATGCCAGAATATAGAAGCAAAAACTTAACTGTTCTTCATGCCTATCTTAACAGGTACTGTTCTGTTCCCCAGGCCTCTGGCTCCACTGGGAACAGGCAGATAAACTCTAGCAAACAGGTTTCATACAGATTGTTTATTAGGGTATCCTCAAACACAGACTTACAGTCAAGATGAATCATGGTGAGTCATGTTGAGATGCATCCTTATTTCATAATCTGTCCCATTTCCTAGTGTAAAAGGATGGTAATTTGTCCCCCTGTTCAGAAAGCATGTTTCTTTCTTCTGAGCTAATTCAAAATGGCCCGGTCTTCCTGCTAAAACCCAGGCAGAAAGCCTCAGTGGCCAATTAGACACCCAGATATGGTCACATGTCCTGGACTACATTCCTCATAATGCAATCTCTCACTACATCTCCCACAATGCAATCTCTTAAGGAGACAGCTCTTAATTCTCAAGGTAACTAACTCACCACAACTCACTATCTATAACAGCACAGGTACCTTGGCTGAATGCTCAGATCAAAGACAAGCAGTGCAATATCAGGCTAGCTTAGATCAACCAGCAGCCACAGCACTGCTTTCCATTAGCCGTCATACTGCAATATTTTTTAAACAATAAGGACTATAGTAGGGAAGTGGAACATGCCCTAATTTTGGTAGGGAAATGAGGGACGGGGGTTATTGTATCTATTTTTCTGTGGACTGCCAGGGGTTCGATCAAGGTTGGCCTTTCATCCTTCTGAGGTCGGTAAAATCAGGACCCAGATTGTTGGGGGCAATATGCTGGCTGTGTAAACCACTTAAAAGAGTGCTGTGAAGCACTGTGAAGCGGTATATAAGTCTAAGTGCTATTGTGTTTCAATAAATATTGTAATTGCTAAATATAAAAAATGGATTTTTAAAACCCACTTCTTCCCATTTTCTCAGCTGCCTAAAAATTTGAACCAGCCCTGTTTGGGCTGCTGATAGTGATAGCCGGACAGAGTGATTTCAGGTTTCAATGAATAAACCGATTATGAAAGATGTCAGTCAAAGAGAACGCCAGTCCTCCACAGCTAAGACAGCAGGTTTATTGCATTTTAATTTACTACCTTGCTGTGTGACACTTTTAACTGTCCAATTTCCTATGTGGAGGAAAATAAACTTGTAAGAACTCCCTGGAATTGTAACATGTAAATAAAAGAGGTTACATTAACTTATATAGCAGGCCTGTCAAACTGATGGCCTGCAAGCCAGATGTCACTTGCGCCCACGCCTACCCCTGCTCCACAAAGGCAAAAACGTCGTGATACATCATGATCTGGCCCAGTTTGACACCTGTGTTAGTAAAGACAACTCCTTTTTTTCTTCTTCACCTTTTAAAATATATAACCCAAGAGAAGTGAACATACTAAATACTCCTGCCTCATATTTTCCCCCACAACAAACCTATGAGGTGGGATGAACTGAGAGAGAATGACTGACCAATGTCACACTACTGGCTTTCATGCCTAAGGGAGGCCTACAACTCGTTTCATGGCTTACAGGCCAACACTTTAATTACTATATCAAACTGACTCTCTGTTTACCATATTATTTTCATTGAAATAATTATCACAACAGTTCCATGATGAAGTTCAGTAATTTCTTAAATATCAAAATAATGTTCTTCCTTTCCCTGCTGATTGCCAAGGGAGCATGGTTATTCACCGAATTCAATGTCTTTTATAACTTTATCATCAAAATTCTGCCATTAATTTTCTCTATTGAAATCTGTCTCTGTACTAACAAAGATCAGGAAAAACAAGGTACTGGAACACTTGTTTTTGCAATGTATTCTATTTGAAACATAGGAGAAACACAGATATGAGATTATAAATAGGAACTTGGGGATAACAAGAAAGGAAGATTTAATCATTGTAGTTTTAATGTCAGAAGCCTGTGGCTGGTAGTAGAAGATAGCCGTGTGTCATATAGCATCTTGCTAACTAGGTCAGCTTAGATGGCTATATTAATGTCTTGGGTTCCTTCTGTCTTCAGGCCTTTTGGACTCATTTCGGTATCACTATTTCTAAGTGATGGAAGCACAAGGAGATGCTGGACATTTTCATTACTGCAAATATTGTCTTATCTAAGGAAGACTTACCCATATGATGTTCTTATCATGTATTAGACTACCAGTTTTTATTCATATCTACTTGGATTTACAGTCCTAAATCATGTTCCCAATTTGCTGAATTGGGAAAATCTGCACTCATTTGGGTCACCCCAACAGACAGCTTGTCAGCCAAACAGATCTTAGTGAACCTGGTATTCAATATAAGGATTTAGATGTTGAACTTGCACCAGGGAAGTCAAGACTCAAATCTCCCCTCAGCATGGAATCTCACTGGATTGGTCACACCTTTAACCTTATAGTCTTATAGGGTGTTATGTGGAAAACATAAGGAGGGAGTGCTGTGTATGCTGTTTGAGCTATTGAATGAAAGGCAGGATATAAATTCAATAAATAAATGCATATTTATGTTGAGATATTTAAAGACTGATTGTTGGAAACAGCCTTGGCTTCATCAAGTCAGAGTAATAGTTTGAGTTTGCTGTATTTATTCATTTCTAATATTTAGAAACTGTCCTTAGACAATGTAGAAAACCTCACATAATACAAAGTATAATATAATAAATACCCAATAAAAACATTAAGCAATAACAAACAGTAATGTTGCATCTCTTCGCTAACTGGTTAGATGAAAGTTCGCTAAACGATATTTTTTGCTTTGCTTTGCTTTGCTTTGCTTTGCTTTGCTTTTGCTTTTGCTTTTGCTTTTGCTTTTGCTTTTGCTTTTGCTTTTGCTACACATGGAAATTGGCCTGGTTTGTTTTAAACCCTACTGTGTATATTTCAGGGCATATATCCATGCAGACTAGATTCAGCAATTTGTATAGACACCAATCTCAAACCAGTTAAGTCTTTGTAAAATCATCCCTTTTGGCATTAGACAAGAGTTCAACACTTTGCTCTCCTAAATTCTTCTAAGTCTATAATATCTATCTATATATATTTTTTAAAAAGCAAATTCCAATCAGTTAACAAGTTTAAATCAAAGAACTTGACATTTCTATTAAGAAACAGTTATTTTTTTAAAATTTAAAACCTTTGAACTTACTTCAAAGGTTGGTATCATTAATAGAAATATACCCAAATTAGTTGTTGAAAGAAAAAAATAAACAGCTTTAGAATTTTACATTGAATTTTGCGCTGCAGGTTCTATTTATGTCAATAAATGGTCTTTTAAACCCAGATTTTCATTTCATTTTTAAAGAACAAGTTTGGATTCAATAAACTGAAATAAAATAATGAAGTGTAAATTAGCATAGTTAATTAACTTAGTGTCTTCTAAATACATTGTACTATAGTGCTATTCTTGTTGTTCCCTTCTAATATGATTAGTCTATTGAATATCAGTGAAGAAACTCAAGTCCAGCTAAAAATGTTGCATTGAGATGGTTGAATTATATCAGTTTATTGTATACAACAGATGTAATTAAATGCTGTTTTATAGTTTTTCAATTTCATATATATTAACATTTATTTAGATAGATGGTAGCATTTAAATGATAATACAGATTTATATTGTGATTATAAATACATTATTTCAATCAGGTTGGTGAAATGTGTTTGCACAGCTTGCAGTATTTTCTTCAGTATGGAGCTTAAAAAGACTCTTGTTTTCATCACTTCACTTTGTAAATCAAGAGCCTACACCTCCTCATTAATTACCACATTACAAATGCCTGCCTAGTTAAATAGAATAAGACACTTATTGTCCAGTTAAAGGCAGTATTTCATTAATTGTGGCTTGAACAGAGTTCTTCTGGGATAGGACATCACCAAAATTATCAATGCTATAGGCTAAACTGGGAAGTCAAATGGAAAATGGAAAAAGACAACAGCAAAATACTTCTGAATTATTGCCACAAAACCTACCTGGTGAGGTTTCTTTATCTTTTAACACACTTTTCCTTATTACTGAAAATGTTCTACTTCCTATTTTTCCATGCAATCACTCCAAATTTAGGAAAATAATTACAGTTCTTTCTAAATGAAGGTGCCTGTAAATGTTATTTTCCACAAACCCTCTTCATCAGACAAGTCTCAGTTTCCACTGAGGTGAAACATAGTAATTGCAAATTTTTTTCTTCTACATGTAATTGTTGTTTTCCCCTAAGAATTCTGCCAATTCCTCAGTGATTGGATTCTTTTATTCTTCCTGGCTTGTCTCTGTATCTCTCAGCATCATCAGACTGGGTAAGTCAATGATTATATTATGATATTCAACTTCGCAGAAAATGGAGGACAAAAGGAGTTTTGAAAAAGGAGTTAGGCTTCAACTCATCCTTCCCATCACCATCTCTATTTAATGCTTAGATCGCATTAATTTGCAAATGAAAAAGTCTTCTTCCACTGTTCCAGTTATTTTGCTTTTAAGAATGCATTGTCACTTTGCACATTGAGCTCTTCCTAAGCAAGTACAATATTAGGATATTGATGGAATGTAAATGTGTTTATTTCATATCATGTTAATGGAACACAGCGTTATGCATAAAATTCACAAGAACAGAATATAAAATGTGTCTCAAAATATAAAACACCAGTACAATGAATTATTTTAAAACTGCATAACATGAACAATGAATTAAGTTATGAATAAAATTAAATTATGTATGAGTAATTACTACAGTGGCTAAGCCTATGGCCAGATAGCTAGATCCTTTACCCATTGGTACAGCAGTGCCCTCAATATGATGTAGTTCTTGCAAGGATCCAGGGAACCTTTTGAGGGGGCATTCCATCATAATATGATGTAAAGTTTGTGGGACGTTCCCACAGTCATAGTATTATCAACCAGCTCCCATTTGTATTTCCAATATTGGCATCTGCCGAGGTTGGTTCAGGTCCGATTGAGCACTGTTCAGTTTTTCCTTGGAAGATCAAAGCCGCAGGGGTATTGTACTGGATTAGTCACTAAATTAAACAGATCTGAGTTAGAGATTGCACATTCCTGGTGCTATGCTGTCTAAATACAGTATCATAATCTTTTCTGACTAATTGCTGTCCAGGTTTTCATAGCCAGTTCTGAGATTTGAATCTGAGTATTTGATTGTGACAGTCCTGGTATATAGGTAATAATTGGTTTGCCTTGCCTTTCTGCCATTCCCTTTTTAAGACTAATTGTCTTCCAAGATTTAATAGTTCCTGATAGTAGAATTAAGCTGGATGCAATGAAGACTAACTTCATAGTGCATCCTGGGCAATGTGACTTTGCCATGGCTAAATAGTCTACACCAGTGGTCTCCAACCAGCTGAGGAGGGGGAAGGGAACCAGGTTGCCAAGCAGTGGACCGACATGCACATGCCTGCAGCAAATTGAGGTATGTGCGCATGCATATGCACGCCAGCCCACCGCTCATGCAAGTCAATTGGTGGTACTTGGCTCAATAGTAGTAACTATGAGAAGGATCTTGAAGTCCTAGTGGACAATAATTTAAATATGAGCTAAAAGTGTGCTGCAGCTGCCATAAGGGCTAACACAGTTCTAGCTTGCATTAACAGAGAGATAGAATCAAGATCAAATGAAGTGTTACTACCATTTTATAATGCCTTGGTAGGACCACACTTAGAATATTTCATCCGGTTTTGATTGCCACAATATAAAAAAGATGTTGAGACTCTAGAAAGAGTGCAATGAAGAGTAACAAAGATGATTAGGGGACTGGAGGGTAAAACATATCAAGAACAGTTGCAGGAATTGGATATGTCTAATTTAATGAAAAGAAAACTAGGGGTGACATGATAGCAGTGTTCTAATATCTAAGGAGCTGCCACAAAGAAGAGAGGGAGAACCTGTTTTCCAAACCATCCAAAGGCAGAGCAGTGGATGGAAACTAATCCAACCAATTTAGAAATAAGGCGAAATGTCCTGACAGAACCGTTAATCAGTGAAAAAGCTAGCTTTCAGAAGTTGTGGGTGCTCCGTGACTGGATGTTTTCAAGAAGAGATTGGACAACCGTTTGTCTGAAACGGTATTGGGTCTCCTGCCTGTTGAACTAGAAGACCTCCAAGTTCCCTTCCAACTCTGTTATACTGTTATTCTCTGTTATTCATTTGTCCAACTTCCTACTTTTAGCTGAATGGAATAGAGGTGACTGCAATTCTAGACGGTGAAAGAAAAATACCATTCAATCAGAAGCTAAAGAATCATCTGCTGTGGATAGTTTAACTTAGATTTCTGCAACGAGCAGTTACATTCAATTGCCTAAATGCCTATATCTGCAGAATATGGCTGCTTTTGTCAAAATGATGAAAGCAATGTTGAATTTAATTTAATTTAATTTAATTTCCAATTTATCTACCGCCCTTCTCCCTGAGGACTCAGGGCAGTGTACAGTCAGAATTAAAAACATGAAATACAAATATTAAAAGCAATTAAAATATATATAAATTTGGCCCCAAAATTTAAAACTAACAAACCAATTAAAACATTTAAAATTTCTTCTTAAGCCAGCCTGGCTTGTTGGAAAAAATGTGTTTTAAGGGCACGGCGGAAGGCACTGAGGTCATGAATTCTCCTTATCTCTGGGGGCAGCTGATTCCAGAGGGTATGAAACATGTATTACGGGATTTCTCAATCGTGGCAAAATGTTTGGACTTCAATTCCCAGAATTCCCTGCTGGTTTGTTAGCTCTGCCCCTTTTGGACATTCAGCCAAAGACATGATGACCGTACAAAAGGAGCAAGGCTTGCCTTGAAACAGCTCAACTTTGCTTTTATCTGCCTTTTTTGTTTGGCCTCCCTCTTCTAACTCTGAGACTTTATATATTTACAGATGCTTTTTTTCCCACTTGATCTACCATATATTTACTGCTTGGTCTTTTGCTAGTCAAATATGGCAGTGTCCCACATGTGTGTACACTTTTGAAACGATGACAGTCATAAGGGAACAAAAATGTTTTTATGAAATAGCCAAAGCCTCTTCTTCAGGTGCTATGTTAGATAGTTATTTTCCATGTATAAAAAAGGCAAAAGAAAAAGAAATCTTGAAATATATACGCAAGGTGTACCAAAAATCCAGCCTTTCAGAGCAATCACAATATATTTGATATATTTGATTCATATTTTTTAGAGAAAATGTTACTGTATTTAGAAATGTTCAAATGAGGAAGTATTTAAAAGAAAATGACACCCAATTCAGTGGTGGGATTCAAAAAAATTTACTACCGGTTTTGTGGGCGTGGCTTGGTAGGTGTAGCAGGGGAAGGATACTGCAAACTCTCCATTCCCTCCCCACTCCACTAACCTGCTTTCCAGCTCCTGTGCAGGGCAACAAAAGAAGGCCCAGCCAATCAGCTGGGACTCGATCAGCTGAGACTTGGGAGGCAGTGAATAGATGGGGTGGGGCCAGTCAAGAGGTGGTATTTGCCGGTTCTCTGAACTACTCAAAATTTCCGCTACTGGTTCTTTAGAACAGGTCAGAACCGGCTGAATACCACCTCTGAACCAATTCAAACACACACACACACACACACACACACACAGAGAGAGAGAGAGAGAGAGAGAGAGTAGTGTTCTTAAAAGATTCTCTGAAATTGTTTGCCTTCTTTCATTAATCAAAATGTTTGCATTTTGAAAGTAGTGCTTGTTTGCATTTCAAAATGCACTCATTACAAACAGCAGTCTATGAATAAAAAGTGCTGAATTTGCAAGTCAGATGGCTACTATAATATTACATCCTGCACAGGTCATTAAAGCAATTTACTTTCCTCATCAACTTTAAATCAAGACATTCACAGCTGTGCTAGTTCAGTGAGGGCAATAGGTTATTTCTCAAATTGTGCAATATCCCGCCTGCTCCTTTTTTTATCATTTTTTGGCTACACTAAGTTCCATGCATTAAAGATAAACTAAAATACACACTGCAGCAATACTGAAAACTTGTACTTCTATTTGTCATGATGAAGTGAAGAAACAATAAAGGCAAATTATTATTCACATTCAGTCTTAAAAAGAATTTGTGTTATATTATGTCATATAATAAATGTCAGTTCTAAGCTGCTTTACAGTATTCAATAACAAGCAAGAAAAAATTAGATGTTTTCTTAGCTGACAATTATTTAAATGAATTCATTTCAGTAATTCACTCACATATTCATGGAAAAAACATCTTACAGAAACAGCAGCTACTGTACATTTACTAAACCTATGGGAATAAAACATATTTTAAAAAATGTAAAATCACAGATAATCATTGTATGGCACATTGTAGTTATATTGTGACTTTTAGAAAGCTGAATTTAGCTACATTCAAATTTTATGCTTTCTGCTTCATATTCTTTAGCAGCAACACCACTATTGGTTGGTAACTTCCACATATGGTGAGGGAGGAGAACTCCACCTTGCTTGACATTGGCAGTTCATAATGCTTGAAGCATTTTCAAGGATGGGTAAATTACTTCCTCCAATCCGGAAGCAGATTTCTGATAAAGAGTAGCACCATTACCACAATTGCTCTTCAACCTTCATCTACAGCCTGAACTGGCTATCCTTCATTTTTTAAAGTAAAATAAGATATCCATAAAAGGAAAAACAGAGAAGTACATTTTCCAAAAGCAAAAATGTAAGAACTCCATTATACTAGCAGCATTATTTAAGAAACTCTTTTAAGTCATGACTAATTTAAGAAAGAAACTAGTGATTAAAAATAGAGAATGAAATCACACCAAAGTAATACATGGATTGATTTTTCATGTGGTCTATTGGAAAGCCTTTCACATTCTAATCAGAATTTATAGAAATTGAGAACTCAAGGTCCAACTATTTCACCTTTCTTCACTTAGATGCCATTAGTTATTGTTATATCATACTGAGTATGGAATAATTTAGTGAACGTGTCAGTTTTCAAAATGAATTTTACATCTGGTTAGCCTATGAAATCCAAGGACATTCTCAAATGGAGCTTCAATCCTGCAACTGTATCATACCTGAATTTCCCCTTGACACATAGATATATCTCAAAAAAAGATCATTAAGGGTTTGGTTAAACAACAACAACAACAACAACAACAACAAAAACCCAGCAAGAACTATAAACAAACAGTATACTTTGTTTTTGCTCAAGATGTTGCAGAAGTGTTACATTTTGTTGCCCCTTTGTGCTCCAAAGCCCTTCTGTTTTTATTGATGTTAGGAGACTATGAAATAATCACCAACTACTGTATGTGTTTGAACATGCTCCAGTTAATCCAGTCTATGAAAAATTGTTTACTTATCCATTTTGGTTCAAACCCCATTATTTTATTCTAAAAGCCTAGGCTGCCTTCTTATAAGATTACATACAGAAACCTTTGACTTCCCTGCCATCACCTCTTTGGAGGTTTTTTATTACTCTGAATCATCTTAGTAAAGCATTAGCATTTATAACCTGCTTAGACTGCCAATTCAGATTAACAGAGTTGGAAGGGACCTTGTAGGTCTTCTAGTTCAATCCCCCCCACCCGCCCACGCAGGAGACCTTACACCATTTTTGGCAGATGGCAGTCCAGTCTCTTCTTGAAAGCTTCCAGTGATGAAACTTCCACAACTTCTGAAGGCAAGCTGTTCCATTGGTTGATGGTTCTCACTGTCAGAAAATTTCTCCTTATTTCTAAGTTGAATTTCTCCTTGATCAGTTTACATCCATTATTCCTTGTCTGGCCTTTGGGTGCTTTGGAAAATAGTTTGACCCCCCCTTCTCTCTGCGGCAGCCCCTCAAATATTGGAACATGTCTCCCCTGATCCTTCTCTTCACTAGACTAGCCATACTGAGTCCTTGCAAACATTCATCGTATGTTTTAGCCTCCACTCCCCTAATCATCATTGCTCTTCTCTGCACTCTTTCTAGAGTCTCAACATCTTTTTTATAGTGTGGTGACCAAAACGGGATATAGTATTCTAGGTGTGGTCTTACTAAGGCTTTATAGAGTGGTATTAGCACCTCACTTAATCTTGATTGTTAATGCAATTAAGGATTGCATTGCTTTTTTGGCTGCCGCCACACACTGTTGGCTCATATTTAATTGGTTGTCCACTAAGACTCCAAGATCCCTCTCACAGTTACTGCTATTAAGCCTGGTTTCACCCAGTCTACTGTATACGTGTACTTTTGGTTTTTCTTGCCTAAGTGTAAGACTTTATTTTTCTCTACATTGAATTTCATTTCACTTAGAGAGGGTCCAGTGTTCAAGTCTGTCAAGATTCATCTGGATCTTGAGCTTATCATCTAGGGCAGGGGTACCAAACTCACGGTCACAGCGGCATCACATGATGTATCATGACTTTTTCCCCCTTTGCTAAACCAGGCAGGGTGGGGCCAGCACGTGATGCATCCAGCCAGCGGTCCGCAAGTTTGACACCTCTGATCTAGGGTGTTGGCTATTCCTGCCAGCTTAATATCATCCACAAATTTGGTAAGTCCCCCTTCTATTCCCTCAACTAAGTGGTTTATGAAGATGTTGAAGACTATTGGGACTAAGATGGAACCTTGTGGTACCCAACTGCTTACTTCCCTCCATGTAGACGTAGTACCATTAAGGACTACTTCCTGAGCATGATTTGTTAGCCAGTTACAAATCCATCTGATGGTGATGCTACCTATCCCATTTTTTTCTAGTTTACCAAGAAGTAGGTTGTGGTCTACTTTGTCAAATGCCTTGCTGAAGTCTAAGGATACTATGTCTACAGCATTTTGCTGGTCTACTAATTTAGTCACTATGTTGAAGAATGAAATAAGATTGGTTTGGTATGATCTGTTTTTAACAAACCCATGCTTACTTCTAGTTATTACTTTATCATTTCTAGATGTTGGCAGATCTGTTTTTTTATTATCTTTTCCATTATCTTCTCTGGTATTGATGTTGGTCTCTAGTTTCCTGAGTCTGGGTTTCCCCCCCCCTTTTTTTTTTTAAGATGGGGACCACATCAGCTCTTTTGGCTTGATGACTTGGAATTTGCCCTTCATGGCTTTGTTTTTCC
Organism: Ptyas mucosa; assembly: GCA_012654045.1. Classification (NCBI taxonomy): domain Eukaryota; kingdom Metazoa; phylum Chordata; class Lepidosauria; order Squamata; family Colubridae; genus Ptyas; species Ptyas mucosa. The sequence goes on along the minus strand of WNWU01013802.1, from coordinate 23,818,168 downwards.
CTATTATATTTTTTTGGACTTCAATAGTTTTTGCATGTCTGTCTGTCCATCCATCCATCTTTTTTAACAGATAGATTTAGGTGAATACATATCTTCTCCTGTTCTAATGCAGCTTTTTCTGTGGCTTACGTTCCAACTCTGTGAGGGAACGAGTCATGGTAGATGCCCTCCGACACCTTAGATTATAAAATGTAAGCAACACTCAGCATTTATTTTGACAATTATGATGTGGCACGTGATAAAAATAAAAAAATAAAAATAATAGTTTCTTTTAGGTTGCTTAATCACTACCAACACTTCGTTCAACTCTTCCATTCCAAAAATTGCTACTGATTCTGGTTTTGTCTGGATAGCAGCATTTAAAACTTTACCTCAGTACATTAGATAATGAGCTACTCAGAACCAATGCTCTTCCCAATCATGCCTAAGATATTTCATTAAGCCACCTCTTGTCTGGTGTTCTATGTAATGCTCTTCTAAGCAGCCCTAATAATTGATGTTAGGGACTGATCCCTCAAAGTCAAATGTTTCTATGTTACTTGCTATCCTTCTTCATCTAATGACAATTGATAGGTATGAATTCATAACTACCATCATAGCTCACTTTACTTACAATAAATTAAGAACTCCACTTTTCTGAGGCCATCTTGAAATTTTTCCAATATGGAGATGTAGCAAAGATAGAGAAAGAAGTTGATGTAGTTTATCTCAAAGAGATATCCATCAAATCTGGGAAAGGAAAACTCTGTTTCAGAGTATTTTAATCATTATATTGGTATTTTAACCATGTTTACTACCTAGAGTAAAAATGATATATTAACTAAGTTTACAACTCAAAATCAAACAAATTGTTGGGATAAGTTTACACAGTAATTGCAATTATATGTAATATACAATAGTTAAGGAAAGCAAATATAAATAAAAGCAGTAAAATACCTACTGTCTTATCAAAACAGCCAATATTTCCTTTCATATGAGAACTACTGTACATATTACATGAGTGAATATGCTTTCTCTATTAATATTTAATGCCTTTTAAACACCTTCAATTATTCTTTCTATTGTGACCTCTAATATCTGCTGATCCGTTCTCTTCAAGGATAAATTATTTATCTGTTTGGGGTTTTTTTCTTTTTCTGTGCAGATCTTTCTACATTAATTTTATTTTATACAGCTAACTTGTTAGCTAATAATATTCTGAAGTATAATGTCCCAAAGTCTTGATTACCAAAGGTACTTTAAACCAGTCCAGGCATACAGTACTAGAGCAAACAGACATTCAGAATCAAATGATGGTACCTAGAGGTCTCCATGCAACTAAATTGATGTTTTTTATTTCAACAACAACATTACAAAACAGCCCCAGTTCTCACAAACACTCCAAGGTACACACCAATGACATCAACTTCCTGACATGTGTTGTTTTTTAATCAGAAAGTCATTTTTCAAGGAAGCATTATTCATTCAGACATATATCTCTACTACAAACTAAAATTAAAAAAAACATTTGATGAAATTTGCATCATTATGTCACAGTGCAAAATGTGGCCATTCACATTTGCATCTTATCATCAGATGGAAGTTCCTAAATCACATTTCATCATTTGTCCACTCCTTTCCCTTGCAACCTATGTATACAGGTGGGCCTGTCTGCAATTGAAATGGCATATCCCAGAAAAACAATTTCCCCTCTACTCTGAAAGTTATTAATTTATGTGCTTTCATCACAGTCATAAAAACATTAAGAGGGTTGTGCTCTTTCTTTCTGTGACGTTAAAAACTAATGAGGCCTGGCTGTTATAAAAACTGCATGCATGACTTGAACAGAAACTTAGAGACAGCTGCTTGAACTATTATCTAGCGTATGCAATATGGCCTAGATGCTGTTGTGTCATAAATCTGTATCCATATAACAATCTACACTTCTTCTTTGCCTAAACTACCGGTAGTTTCCTGACTGAGTAGAGCCTATGTCATTCAATATACAATATTCAACAAAAGAAAAGAGACTCGGAATTCTGTTTTTATTCTATAAACATTTTATGAATCATATTGAGACTTTATACTGAACATATCACAAGATTGATTATATGCCATGAGAAATATTATACATGATTTTGCTTTATGCATCAATTATTTCAGAACTGATGAGGATATGTAATTTATATCAGTTTTCTTTTTACCTTCACGGCTCTAACACTAAACCAAAATGGCTCACTTAGAATAATGTTTCCCCATGTCCTTTCCAAAGGGTCCACTGTGGTTTCGGTACATTGTGTAAGAATAGGTTCACAGGCTGATCAAGGATACTATTATAGAAACAATCAGCTGCAGAATTCCCTGCTATCAATTAAGTGTCTTGCCTCTTTGTTACTTACAGAAAGACAGAGAATTAGAAAGGCTTTCCTCTAATGTATAGCAGTTTATTCTAAATCGAAAATACTTAGATCTTGTATTGCTATCATATTCATCTCTTTAAATCTTTCTGAGAAAAAAATGACTTTTAATAACTTTTAATTCAGGCAATTACCAAAGAACCTTACACATAGCAGGATTCTCATTATACAGATCATAGGCAGAAGGTCTACAAAAAAATCCATTTTTTTTAAAAAAAATCCAAAATAATAAACATACAAGCAACCAGAAAAAGGAACAAAACAATTAAAATATAAGTCATGACTGTGCAGTTAATGCCTGGTCTCTTTTTAATCGGGTCCCATTAAAAAGAGTCAAGGCTTTAATCACACAGACCTGATCGCCATCTTGACCCTTTTGATTCTCCTAAAGATGCAGGCTTTAGGCTTCACTAGGAGCAGCCTGGACTACTCTCTTTATCATATTGTAATATAATCTTTGTTATAAGGTAACCAAATATACCAGATTAACTCTTTTCCTGACTTCCTTAATCTCTGAAATAGTCTCCTAAGGATATTTAACCAAACAAGTGAATTTACCCAAACATCCAGAGAAGTAGTGGATTTCAAATCCCATCGCTACCAGTTTGCTCGTGAACATGTGCGTTCTTGTGTGCATGTGCAACACTTCTGCGTATGTGCAGAGACATCCGGGCAGGTGAGCGGAGCCTCCTGCCGCCACTACTGGTTTGCACGATCTGGGGTGAACCGGTAGCAACCCACCACTGATCCAGAGGGAGAAGAGAAAGTAAAGTCTGCCTTTTCTTAAAACCATGAACATACGTACACACAGCACAATGGTTCTTAGATCATAATAAATTGCAATATTTCTACAATCAAAGAATCCCCTCATCTCATATTTCCTAAAAAGAAATTCCCAAATCATGAAATGTACTTTGTGCTAAGTTTAAGTTTCTATATGTTGAAATTTCTGATATGACTCCTGCTGCCTGCCATCCTCTACCCCACCTGCCTGGGTACATTTTCTATATTTTTTAGGTAAAGGGGATAATTTTGCATGGACAAGCAGAGATTCCTATGAGTCCAGCTCTGAAGCTTGAAGCAGTACAATCCCAGGAACAGTTTTAACAATTCAGTGCTCAGTGAAATAAGACCAGATACCCCTAACATTTGTTTGTTTGCCTTGTTTGCTTGGCTAATAATATCGATAGAATCAAACTTTTAAAGATGAAGTTGGAAATTGCTTTGAGATATTTTGGTTTTTTTATTCACAATAGCTCTTACATTGAAAAATGTAAGTAAGTACTAGAAATATAGTTTTAAGCTTTTATTTACAAAATGCAGGTACTTTTAATGTCACTATCCTTGCCACACATACAAAGCTTGTTTGTTTAGAAAATATACAAAAATTTACATTTCTATTTTTAAAATCCTCAGTACATTATAGAAACTGAAATGTGTATACTTCTGTTAGCCTGTGACAGCAGTGGGTTTCACATTTTGTTGCTACCAGTTTGCCCTACCTGCGTGCACATGCTCACTTCATGCCCGTGCATGCACCTGGCCTTCCACACATGCGCTTTGCTCGCACGTGCATCTTTCACGCATGCGCCCGGCCTCAAAGCTGCCTAAATAGGATGGCATAGAGCCAGTACGAACCGGCTGAATACCACCTCTGGCCTGTGACAAGAAAAAGATACAAGTTCTAGAAAACTCTTGGATATTTAGCATAATATCTGCATTAATGCAACATCTAAACACCAGAATGTTTCCTGTTCAGAAATCCCTTTTAATAACACTCAAATGTTTTGCTTTGTTTACGCTATAATAATTTACGCTGTGATAGGGTACCTCAGTGGCTAAGACACTGAGCTTGTTGATCGAAAGGTCGGCAGTTCAGCGGTTCGAATCCCTAGTGCCGCGTAATGGGGTGAGCTCCCATTACTTGTCCCAGCTTCTGCCAACCTAGCATTTCGAAAGCATGTGAAAATGCAAGTAGAAAAATAGGGACCACCTTTAGTGGGAAGGTAACAGAGTTCTGTGTGCCTTTGGCATTTAGTCATGCCGGCCACATGACCATGGAGATGTCTTTGGCCAGTGCTGGCTCTTCGGCTTTGAAATGGAGATTAGCATCGCCACCTAGAGTCGGGAATGACTAGCACATATGTGCAAGGGGAACCTTTACCTTAAGCTATGATACTGTTGCACATTAATGGATATTTCTGAAAAATTTGGCATAATGGCAATATTGTGCCCATTTTTTGGTAACTTACATTGCCTTCTCAATAATTGTATTAAATATCTTACTAATAAATATATGAGGAACAGCTGAGTGGTAAATTTCCTTCACTAACATTCAACATGCATGTAGTCAGAATTCAGAACAACTGGTTCTACCTTTTAAGGATAGCTGAGAAATTAAAAGTTGCTGTTTAGGTTCAATTATTATGTCTCATTATATAAAGTACTGTGAGACTTACACCATTTGGTGATAATTATTAACTTCATCCAGCTAAATAGAATGGTCAACATTTCAACTGGTATTTATAACTTTACCTTGAGCATCCACCTTTAATAATAATAATAGACAATATTGCTAATTTACACATTGTTAGAAGCTTCTAAAACAGGGGTCTCCAACCCCTGGCCACAGCCCACTACCGGGCCTTGAACCATTTGGAATCGAGTTGTGGAAATGGTGGAGCTGCACATGTGCTCACCGCTTGCACAGACCCATCCCTTCCCTCCCTGCCAGTCTGCAAAGCCGGAAATGTTGGGGAACTCAATTCTAAAAAAGTAGGAAAACAAAAGAAAGCATTATTTTGAGTCGTGGTGGTGCAGTGGTTAGAATGCAGTATTGCAGCCTTATTCGGCTTACTGCCAGGAGTTCCTCACTGGCTCAAGGTTGATTCAGCCTTTTATCCTTCTAAGGTCAGTAAAATGAGGACCCAGATTGTTGGGGGCAATATGCTGACTCTGTAAAACACTTAGAGAGGGCTGTGGCACTGTGAAGTGGTTATTACTATTATTGTCTCCTTTTGGCAATTCTACCTTTGAAATGATGAGTAGTTTCTTCTCCCATGATATTGTCTTATCTTACCTCTGATGCTGAACTGTAGTTCATACTTCTGACCTTGATACTTGGGGTTTTTTTTTTCAAATAAAGAAAAATACATTTCTACATGAAAATATCAAAGTTTAAGGCAGATTTCTTTTAAATGTTTAGAAATCAGAGTCTATATTTGAGTTTTTTACTAAAAATTCTAGCAAATGTTCATGACTCTAAGAAAGTTTCTTCAATCCTTTACTCACAACACTGCAGGCATTATCATAATTAATATGAAAATTAAGTATTTACCATACATTGTGAAACAGCTTCAGGGATATTATAGAATGTAGCAGGCTGCAAAGCCTTTTTCCTTTGTCCTGCTGTTATATGTGCTATAACATCAATTGCTCTGTTATTTTTTGTAGAGAATCTAAAAGATATATTTTAGATATATCTAAAATATCACCACATTATTTACCAAGATTCAAACCCACTGGCTTTCTTTGAGTACAGGACTGTCCATTAAATCTGGGCAATGACTTAGAATGAAACTGCAATATAACATCCAAAGGTGGGTTGACAGAAAATTGAAACCAAAATTCTAACTAGGCATCAACAGCTATATGATTACATTATGTACGGTTCTTTCAAATATTTAATTTCTGAGCCTATGATTATTTACAGCATTTCATTATATAAATGTCAAATTCAATCAATTATTCATGTTCTCCACAAATACAAACATCAATTGAGTGTTTATAAATTCCAAAGAACTTGATTAACTTCTTATGTATCTACAAAGCACAATGGGTGACTTTGGAATAGGTGCTCATAATTGTTGCAACATGGCAAAGGCTGAGATGCAAATATATTAGATAAATAAATATAAATAATAGAGCAGTGATGGCTAACCTTTTCCAGGCCGAGTGCCCAAAATGGGTGCGCGTGCACCCAACCCCCTCAAGTGCAATGCAATGCATGCGGCCTCTCTGCATGTGCCCTGCCCTCCACACATGTGCGCGCAGCCCCCTGCATGCACCCTGCACCCCACCCCCCATGCATGCGTGGCAGAGACCTGAATACCAGCTGGCTGGGGGGAGCCATGCACGCATGTGCAGCGGACCTGAACTGGGACGATGGCTCGCATGCCATCAGAGAGGGCTCTGATCGTGTGCCATCGGAGAGAGCGTGCCATAGATTCACCATCAAGGTAATAGAGCATTGGTTCATATAGTCACTGCCTTTCTTACTGTCTCATTTATTAGTTTTAATCACAAGTAATGTAGTTTTAGAAGGAATTCCAATCCTGAACATAAGAAGGAATATCCCAACCATGAGAACAATTAGGCAGTATGTAACAACCAAGTTGCCTGGAGTCATGACTGCTCTGTCACTGAAGATTTTCAGCCAAAGGTTGGGCAGTCATTTGTCTGGGATACACTGAAGATTCCTGCCCTGGGCAAGAAATCAGCCAGAGTTTAGTAGCACATTTTTCAACTAACAAATTTTATTAAAAGGCATAAGTTTTAATGGGGTAAAGCACACTTCATTAGATGCATAGAATATCTTCAAGGTTCCCACAAATTCTGTGATTCCATGTCTTTTATTTAAATTATTACAAATATTGAAATGGAAGCTCCATAACTGGACTATGTGGATGCCTGATTTAGGGCAATTGCTTACTGAATGGTAATGTGATTCATTTCTGCAAGATTTAACAAATGTGTCCAAAATACTAAGTGATGTAACTTAGTGTAGTTAGCCAAAGTACATATTAGTATATAAATTAAGCTATTGTGATTAGACACATTTTCTATTTGAAAGTGTAATCTGTTAAAAATCATCTTTTTCTCATGTACTCCTATCCATATAAATAGGGTATACAGACACAGAGAACAATAACATATGATCTGTCACAGATTAAGGTAAAGCAGCATCTATTTAAATGCATTCCTTTTATATGGCTTATGGACTTTTTGTGTAAAACAGAAAAAAATGCATGATTTATGGTTTTGATGATTATATTGGGTTGTTATACAAAGAATAGAATCATGATGTAACTTTAGAGAAAGGTAAAGTCATAATTATAGTTATAACTGCTGTAAAGGAGGTTGGAAGCCACTTCTTTACGTCTTTTTTCTTTCTTCTCTATTTTTCCTTTACATTTTCCTTTTTCCTTGCATTTTCCTTTTCTCATTGATTTCCTTCTCCTCTTTTCTTCCTTGGTATCTATTAGTTTGTACTGGTTTTAATCTTTGTTTTTAAAACTTTTAATAACATTGTATACCGTATATACTCGCGTATAAGCCGAGTTTTTCAGCCCGTTTTTCAGGCTGAAAAATGCCCCCTAGGCTTATACGCGGGTCACGAAAAAAATGACTTTTTCCCTGCAAACTAGGAAACAGCGGGAGAACGGGGTTTGCTTACCCCGCCCACTCCCAATCTAGTGGGACTGCCTCCTGAGTTCCAGCTTATGGCTAGAGGGAAAAAAACCTTTAAATTCTTGCCTGGGGGCTTCAAAGGCCCCCCCTACAGCTGATCAGGGTTAAAAGAAAACAAATGAGAAGATCGGTGCCGGCTGCAAAAAGGTGCCTGCTGCAAAGAGCACATTTTTTTTTCTCCTTATGCTGAAACCAAAAGCAAAACTAAAACAGCTTGTTGGCTTTACTGTTTGCTAAGGCAAATTTCTTTTCTTTTTCCTCATCAAAAAAGGTTGGTGCAAACAATGGGAAATTTATGGCAAATGGCAAAAGAGGGGAGTTCAAGATTTTAAAACACAAAAGAAAAAAAAGCTCTATTTAAATAGGGAATTGTAATAATTGAGATATTATTAATTGTATATTGTGTTGAAAGCAGAAATGGTTAAGTTCTGGTTTGGAAGAATATTGGGGGAAATTATTTGGTTTATTATTATTGGTAAATATAATTAATTGATTTGTAAGAAATTGGATTGCATGGAAATAATTGGAATATTCATGTTCATATTGATTAATATACAAAAAAGATAGTTATATAACTAATTGATTTATATTAAAATGTTGAATTTGTATTAAATAACTGTAATATTACATAATTAACCAATGTGAGGATTGATATAAAAATAGATGACAATGGGAAGGGGTATAATATAGAATAGAAGTGAAAAATTGAATTTGATTAAGATTAGAGATGAGGATGAAGGGTAATATTGGTTTTTTAAAAAATAGATGAGGAATAAATATGGCAAAAAGGAAATATAGAAATTGTAAATTTAAGTGAAATGACTAAACACTGTTTAAATTTGTGAACCGGCCAAATATTCTGTTCAAAGAAAATACATTGTATGTTTGTATGTGTGTTTCTAATTATTGCTATTTATTCATATTTGTTCTCTTTTATTCTTTAAAGTTTAACAATTCATTCTTTATCTTAATATCTTTATATGTGTTTGGGGTTGGTTTTCTTCCCTTTCATCTTTTTTATTGTACAGCAATCTTTCTCCTCAAACCTACCATCTCTTTTCTTTCCTTCTTACTTTCTCTTCCCCCCTTCTTCTCCTCCCTACTTCCTCTTCCTTTCTTCTTCTCCTCCTCTCTTCCTCCCTCTCCTTTTATGCACATGGACTCCTTTTATGCACATGGACTACTCAGAGGGCTGAAAAAGTTATTTTTGACTGGTCCTCGCACTTGTGACCAGTCCTTGAACTTACGACTGTCCTCACATTTTACGTTTTGTCCCTATCTTGTCACCATGGTGAAGAGAAGCAGTTGTGGGACTTCCGCTTCCGGTTCCGCTGGCGACAGACTTTGATCGGGCTAGCTCTGGCCCCAGAGTCTGATCCCCCCCATCTGGAGGCCCTTTGGGCCAAGCGCCCCATTATTGGGGCGTTTGCCGCTTGAGGGCGGCTCGCCAGGGGTCCCCTGCCTCACTTCCAGGGGCCGGGAGGCCGATGCTGGCACGCCCGAGGCTCCAGAGGGGGCGGGAGGCGATTGGCGGCTTTTTTTCGAGGCCGCCGAGGCGCCACAGCGCCTAAGGGGACTGGTGCTACTTAAGAAAGCACAACGGACTGTACTGACTGATTGCAGAGTGGAGCAGGCATCCTGGAGGCGAGAGGGGGGGTTGGAGTTCCCCCCCCCTTGTAGCTGGAAAGGTGCCGTGGCAGAGAACTGGGGGGAAGGAGATGGGGTGAAACCCCTTACCTTTCTGACTTTTCCTTGGAGGATGGCTGTGGCAGAGCTTCTTGGAGAGGTCTGGTGGCCCCTCCCCCCGGCAGACAATGGCGGCGATCTGACTTCCTGCTTCTTTATTTATGATTGAAGACAACATTCTCCTCTGGCTTCCTGTTTGACCTACTCTATACTTCAGACTCGTTGCTCCTGTGAGCGCCCACTGGTGGACAGTTGAAAAATTACTTAGATTGCGAATCCCTCTTTCTTCTCTGGAGGTTTGCCCTTTGATTTCTCATCTTCTACTGATCTAAGATGGCTAAGGGCCACAAATCAGCAGCAACTGACATGGCGAAAATTTTGGAAAGACTGGCAATATTGGACCAAAAGTTGGACAAGTTAGATGACGTCCAAAAAGGATTATCTGAAATTAAATCTGAAATGACACTTATGAAAAAAGATTTAAATGATGTTCAACAGCTGGCAGAGCAAAACAAGAAGAAGATGGGGGGTCTGGAGGGGGAGGTACGGGCACTCCAGAAGGTGGAGGATGGGAGAGGAAATGCAATGTTAACCTTACAATTGGATAAGATGTCTTATTTTCTCAGGTTCCAAAACATGTGGACTTGGTGTACAGAGTAAACTCACAATTTGCAATTTTACATAATCTACCAAGAGAGATTCATATTAAATTTGTGAGAAGGGAACTGAGAGATGAGATATTGAGAAAACAAAGATTGGGGGCGCTGGCGTACAGGGGCAAGGAGATCACCATCCTGAAGCAGATTCCCAGACAGGTACGAGAATTAAGAAGAAAATATTATTTTTTATCAAATAAGCTGTACCTCAAGGGAGTAGGTTTTAGGTGGTTGATTCCGGAGGGCTTGATGATTTTTTGGGAGGACAGTAAGAAGAAAATTAATAATGTAACGGAAGCTAAGGCTTTTTTTGACCAACATAAATCCTTCCTAAGTGGAGAAGATACAGGAGCCGAAGAGGGGGAAGTATTAGATGATCAAGGAGCGGAGGCGGACGGAGCTGTTGCGGTCCGGGAGGGGGAGGGAAGCCAGACCATGGTTTTAAGAGCCAGAACTAGGAAATGAAGAAAGGAGGGGAATCTATTGTTTAAGGTTTTTTTAATTGACATTTTTCTTTTCTCTCTCTTCTTTTATTGTATTTTGTATAACACTCCTTTTTTTTGTTTATATAATTTTTATATAACCTGGTTGTTTGTTTTGATTTAAGATAATAATGTCTGTTGTGTGAGAAATTTAAAAAAAGAAAATAATAATTGAAATATCTTTTCATAAAGATATTGAAAATTCAACATATTGTAAACTATAATATTGTATATTCTTAACCAATAAAAACTTTTTATTAAAAAAAAAAAAAAAAAAAGAGAAGCAGTTGTGAAATGAGTGACACCGTTTTTAAGAATGCTACAATGGGCATAAATGATGACCAGTCATAAGTGCGAAGACCGGTCAAAAGTGCGAGGACCTGTCAGAAATCACTTTTTTCAGCCCTTTGAGTAGTCCTTTTGTGCACATGGACTACTCAGAGGGCTGAAAGTTATTTTTGACTGGTCCTCACACTTGTGACCAGTCCTCGCACTTCTGACTGGTCCTCACACTTATGACCATCCTCACATTTATGCCCGTGCAGCGTTCTTAAAACCATGTCACTCATTTCACAACTGCTTCTCTTCACCATGGTGACAAGATAGGGCAAAAACGTAAAATGTGAGGACAGTCGTAAGTTTGAGGACTGGTCACAAGTGCGAGGACCAGTCAAAAATTACTTTTTCAGCCCTCTGAGTAGTCCATGTGCACAAAAGGACTACCCAGAGGGCTGAAAAAAGTTATTTCTGACAGGTCCTCGCACTTTTGACCAGTCTCTTTTTATTTTGAAATTTACCAGTAGCCGCTGCATTTTCCACCCCCCGGCTTATACGCGAGTCAACAAGTTTTCCCAGTTTTGGGGGGTAAAATTGGGGGGGTCGGCTTATATGCGGGTCGGCTTATACACAAGTATATACGGTATATAATAATGCATTCCTATTATTGTGATTATTGAAAATGAAGTTGCCAGAGTCATGACATTTTATAAAAAAGCTGCAGATTTATCTGTGTCTATGCATTAGGAAAAACAAGACTGATGATCTATTTATCTACTCGCATTTGCATGCTTTCGAATTGCTAGGTTGGCAGGAGCTGGAGCTAGAACGGGAGCTCACCCCATTGAGTGGAGCTCAGGTCTCGAACCTGGGCTGCTGGCTTTCCAGCTGACAAGCCCAGAATCTTAACCATGGCACAAACTGAAGCTGAAATTATCCTACTCTGAACACATTATGCAAAGGCCTGGCTCTCTGAAAAAGACTCTGAAGCTGGGAATAGTAAAGGAAGGAAAAGAACATGATGACCAGCAGCACGGTGGATGGACTTAATTACAGTGGAACTGGGTGCACTGTTGGAAGACCTGAAGGACCAGGTTAAGGACAGATTGTGACAGAGAAAATCTATCTATATGGTCACAAAGAGTCTATGCCAACTTGGTGGTATATAATTAATCATTTTAAAGTGATTAATAATTATATTTAAGATTACAATTATATTTAAGATTTTGAAGATGTTAAGACTGAGAGATGAGCAGCAATACTACACTTGCATAACAAAGTTTTGGACGTAGCTATTAACACATCGTACATAGTACTTCAGGCCATCAGATTTGGTGCTTTATTTTATATTTTTCTCAAAAAATATATAATTAACTATTTCTAACTTGACTGCTTTCTCATTTCACGCACACATAAACATACATGATATATTTTCTCACTGCTGCTAAAGGAAGACCCAATATAACAGAATGCATGGGTAGCCTTGAGGAAAAAAGAGAGATGCTGCCTTGGAAACAGTCAGGCAAGAGGGGCAGGAGCCCAGAATCGCTGAATAGTCACAGAAAGAAACTGAGAAAACACCCGTCCTAATGGATCAGGCAGTAAAAAGTCATGGGCGGGAAGGTTGTACTTTCAGACTTGCAAGATTTTGCTAACGTAACCTTACAATAAAATAGAATTAATTGATCTATTCCTATTTCCTGCCTGATTTACTTGAGAGGGTTGATAGTGGTACCCACAGGCACTTGTAGATACCTGCAGTTGCAGTGGGAAAGGGGAATAAGTCAAATTAATTGGTAGATTTCCAGTAGGATAGAAGACACGGAGTCACACTTTAAAATGAATATAAAGGTAATGGGTATTTTGCTGTTGTGGTTTTTTGAAAAATTTCTTCTCTTTTATAAATCAGTTTCTGATTTCTAAGCTTCTTCCCCACAACATAAAATAATAACAGTTGTACCATTGAAAGAAATTACTTTAATTTAACTACTGTACAAATAAGTAAAGTATGAGAGATAACATTTCTATACAGTAGTAATCATATGATAAAATATTCAAATATTTTGACAATTATGAAATATCCTATATATATATATTACTTTTAAGATCACTTATGACTAACCATATATTTATAATTGAACCCTACTAAAATCAGTTTTGTTTGTTAAACAGTCTTTCCCAACTTCAAAACAAAAATTTGTTTGCAATCTGTAAACGTTATAAACCAAATTAAAACAGCTACATAACTGATGGTAGTATGATAAATTACTAATAGAAAAAGCATTTTTTTTTAATTTTCTTGATTTCTTTTGAGAGGTATATTGGTTGGTAACATAAATCCACCCTGGAATGACTATATTCATAACATGGAAAATTACATGGGGAAGAATCTGTCCATTCATTCTAAATGGAGAGATGCTTGCAAAATAAAGTTATTCAAAAAACAGCTGCTTTGATAGAATTAAGTGACCTATTTGTTTCTTTTGATTTTATTTTCCAAGATAAAGAGAAATCTAGTTTAAATAGTTGTAGACTCTAAAATTGTACAAGAACAGAAGTTGTACAAATTACCATTTTAATCACTTTCATGATTCTGTACTCTGCATAGTATATTTATGTTGATTACTTGATAAGTATACTATATTATTATACTATACTATATTATTAATCCAGTTATGAATTCATTGCTTTACATATAGGAGTAACAGACTAAGCAAATACAATGCAACCAACTTTTTTAAAAAAATGACACTATATCAAAAACTGTGTTGTTGCTAAATATAGCATTGCCACATGATTCCAGCAATGTACTTTTCCAAAACTGCAAAACTTCTGTTTCTTCCTCCTCCCGGAAAAGGAGATAAACTGCAACACACAGCAAAGTAGACTATAAGCCATCTTTTATATTTATGAATAAAAAAGCATAGACTGATACACATTATTTAAAGAAATGTGTTCTGCTCATGAATAAACAGAACAGAAACTGATGATTGCAAAGATGGTCCTTCCTACACATGTTAGTTTATGACTACTCATATTGTCAATTTCTTTAGCTTAAGCATGGCACAGTAAAATTCAGACAAGCCTATGTGTGGCTCCCTTGCCCATTGTTCCTGTAGGAATTTGTGGGCATTTTAAATCTACTGGAATAGGTACAAGACAAAACATGAGATCAGGGAATATGCAGACACAAAGAATATTATGAATACTGTATGTTCAAGCTTCAAATACTGATGTTGAATTGCTCCTAATTTTTATAAAATGCAGTGGCAGGCACATGGCTGCAGAATAAATTAACAGAATAGTTCTTTCATTCTCTAACAATGCTATGAATGAACACCTGAAAAATAAACCAGCTTTACTTTCTATTGAAGAAAATAAGCAAATGTTAAAAAATATTAAAAGACTGACTTATATTCAGTTTTATTTTTAACTTCAACCTTAATCTTTGTGTAAGCAAGCCCATTTTCAGAGTGCTTTAAAATGATATTTCCTTACAATACTGTATATAGACAGAGCCCTGAAGCAAACACACAGGCACACACGTGTACGGTTATAAATTGTCTGCAGTGTGAGTTTAAAGCACTAGAGTGATTTAATAAAAGTCTTGCACAATAGAAATCAATTAACTGTACTTGGAAATATTAATCCTTTCTTCAGAGCTTTCCTTTCATTCACACAATATAGTAGACTTATACAAAAAGCCACCACCTTCAACATGTCTTAAAAGAAAAACAGGCTGCAATGCCTTTTTTTAAGCTTAAAACAATAGTAACCCCCTTTGTCACAGTAACAGAAGAAAAACATTTGTACAGTCCTTACTTGGAAAGTGCTCTGAGGCATAATAATATACATCCTCATAGCCCTCATGATAATCTTCCTCCGGACGGTACTTTTTGCCTTTTCTTCTCCTGGATCTCCTTATCTGCTTGACCAACCCAAAAAAACGCTCCATCTCATTCACCAGCCCACAGGCTCCGGTCTGTGTATCTTTTGTTGCTATTGCCCAGAGCTACACTTCACAAACAGCCGGTGGCAAAAGAATTAATAGCCAAGAGAGAGAATTGGCCCCTTTGACCAGCCAGCTTGCCACCACTCAAAAATCAGCTTCAGCTCTAGCAATAAAAGGACACTGCTTTACCTTCGTCTGACTCTGCATTAAAATAATCAAAGGTACTATCTCTACATCTTAAAGCAAATACTTAAAAAGAAGAAATGATAAGCTAAGAAGATAGGATCTTCATTGCAAGAACACTTTAATAAATGAAATAAAGTTAACAATGGATCTGACAGCAAGAGGAATCCTAGCACTAGAATTTCACTATTCTCTGTCTCCATCATTTGAAGTGGGGCCAGAGGGGAGGAGATAAACGCTACTCAATGGACTGAACCACATCTGAAAACACAAGAGGTTTTCTCCAACCTAATAATTACTCCTTGTTATTTACAACCTCTGATCACTTAAGATTCCATTTATTTTTATTCGCTTTCTTCTTTTGCTTGTTTGGTTTACAGAATAAACAATGCACAGCTCATTCCTGCTACAAACAATGCAATCTGAACAAATAACAAAGTGGTTTAACCCATATACACAGACCACTCAATGGCAAGCGTGCACTGAATGTGTTAATTGGAGCAGCAAGAAGAAAGCTTGGCAGACGTTTTTAAATAAAAAAAATTACACACTGGGCACGGATACACCTCAATGATTATGTGAACAAATATTGCAATATAGAGATCTGTATTCTTATGAATTCAAGGAGATTTAAAGAAATTATCAAAAGAAACTAGAATTAAACATGCCTCACTTGATTTAAGTTACTTATTTAAAAATCTTTTCCCTAGTTTCAAAACTTAAAAAAAAGCATGCGCTATGAAGTTATTCCTTGAAACCTCTTTCAAAGCCTGAAAAATTTTCAGTGCTTTCTATTTCCATGAACCTCATTTCACAAGCACTCTTGAAGATAAGGAGGGAATTTCTAACAAAATCAGACCAACTTTTATTGAAATAGCTTTAAAACATAGCTAAATACCATAAATGATTTTAAAACCCTCACCAACACCTATAATACCATTATTAAAATTTTTTTGCAATACAACTAATTCAGGACAGAAAAAAGGAAGCAGTTCACACAATATATATTAAATTATGAAAGCTGCTAACAAAATAAGTGGTGCATGTCATCATATGGGAAGACTTAAAACTAATGCATGGAGTATAAGTAGCTAGTAAATATAATGACTGGCGAAGACTACAGGTAGTCTTCCTGCCCATTCTATTCGTAACCCAAGGATTCATAGGAGTGAATCTCATACAATGAACATGAACACTCCCTCCATGCATTTGCTAATCGAATTGGCTCGTTAAGTGAACATGAGGTATCTCAGGGTGGGGAAAGCCATCAGGGTCTAGTAATGGAACAGGCCACCTACTTCAGACCACCCAAGGCCTCCCTCGACCCATAGTTACCTCATTTTCTCTCCCTTAGGTTCCCCACAAGTGCTTCCTCCCCCATCCTTCGTAGGAGCGAACAACCGTGGTTGTTGCAACATTTGTAATTTTGGGAGTTATTCATAAACGCTAGGGGGCACTTATCACATAACTTTGAATGTTCACTAAGGGAATGTTCATAACCGGGGGTTACCTGTACTTTCAGTTCAGGAAGTGGAGAATAGAGATACCAGCAGTTGCAAGTGTTGTACAACATAATGTCAATTACCTTATCAAATTATCTTAGACAATATGAGAAATCAGGCTACCATACTGACATCAAACATGCAAGCACAATAACTCATGATAGCTTTTATTTACTATCTTCCTAACCCTCCTCACCATAAAGTCAAAGCATGGCAATGAACACAAATTGCTATGGAAAATAAATAGGAGAGTGTTATTGTACTCACTCTCTGTTAGGAAGTTTCTTATAGTTGTCCAACTGGCCATGTGTAGTTAGAACTCTGGACAGATTGCAAGGGTCTTCTGGCACTTTGAAGCTCCTAACTTTCCTCCTATGGCAGGGCTGTCAAACTCCCGGCCTGCGAGCCAGATGTATCATGCATTGCCCACGCCCGGTTTAGCGAAGGGAAAAAAGTCCCGATATGTCACGTGATGCCACTGTGATGATGTGAGTTTGACACCCCTGCCCTATGGCAAAGGACACCCAAACCCTGTTTCTGGAAATCATTTTACTTTCCCCTATGGGAGGCTCCAGCCATTGCCACAGAGATTAGAGATTAGAAAGGCCATTCTAAAATCCGTTCCATTTTAAGAAGGGTCATCACAGCCATGGTGGCATTTTTAGCTGAAGAGAATTGCATCCAATAGAATAGAGTGTTGGAGACATCTCCATTCATTAGCATGTAGGCAAGTAAAGATGCTGCTTTTTGTAGGAAGTCTCACCAACCTCCATGCTATCAGAGTCTGGTTGATCTCCCACAAAAAAAGTTTCAGTAGGAGCTTTCCTCCCACTGGCTTGCCTCCAGATGCTGAAAATTCAATCCCATCATCGCAGGCCATCTGACTGGAGTGATGGGAATTTGCATCTTGATTTTAGAGAGTACAGTGCAAATGACCACACACAATTGTTCCAGTAAGTGCTGACGCTATTATTATTATTGCTGCTGTTGATGTAATCAGTAGCATTACTCATTGGAAGAGTCACAAAACAATTTTATTATTTTAGGTGATTACTGTACTGGAAAGTCTGAAATTCCCTTCATAAAAGGCTTCATAATAATTCTATATTTCCTGTAGTCATCTTTTCTTTTTTTTCCTTAAAATGATGGAAGTAAGCATCATATTCCAAGAATATGAGTTCAGTAAAAGGTTTGTATCCTTATCGAAACCATGTACCTTCAATTTGTAACCCAGTCTTAAAAATGGGTATATTTTGAAATATTATACTTCAGTCTCATAAAAGACATCAAAAAATTTAAGGGAAATGTAAGATTCAGGTTAAAACATTGAAAAAAGCCCAAGAAGGGTTTTGAAAGCAGAAATAGCCTGCAGTCATAAAGCTTCTTCCAGTTATTGCTGCACAGTGATGACAATGATAAACTGAAGGATTTTATTCCTAGTGAGCTCAAGCATGCATGTTTGGCTTAGGAATAAAAATTACAAACTTATATGCATTTTCTTAGCACACTACAGATGTCCAGGTTTTTCCAATAAAATAAAGATCCGATATTTATTAATTCACTGGAAGTTCTTTATTAATTGTTTAGCTCTCTAGATTCCTTTAATAGTTACTCAATAGCTTTGTCATAATTCATATCCCATTTTCAACCAGGATATCAAAACAGCTTATCTGGAGATCTCTCTTAACTTTATCCTCAGAACAACAACCCTACAGGTTAGCTGGAGTGATTAGCCCCAAATCACCCAGTTAAGTTGTAGATCTAAGATATACTTGAACCAGTGGTGGGTATCAAATTTTTTTTACTACCGGTTCTGTGGGCATGGCTTGGTGGGCATGGCAGGGGAAGGATACTGCAAAATCTCCATTCCCTCCCCATTCCAGGGGAAGGTTACTGCAAAATCGCCATTTCCTCCCAATCAGCTGGGACTCAGGAAGCAGAGAATAGATAGGGCTGGGGCCAGTCAGAGGTGGTATTTACCGGTTCTCTGAACTACTCAAAATTTCGGCTACCAGTTCTCCAGAACTGGTCAGAACCTGCTGAAACCCACCTCTGATTTGAACACCCCCCCCCCAATGCAGTCTTTACCAGTACATTACACACTGATTTAAGATTATTCTTATCCTTAGAAGTCCAAGGAAAGGGTAATTGTATTTAAAAAGCAATGTCCGCTTACATCCTGGAAAGGCAAAGGGAGGGCTAAATATACATTTAAAAGTAATTAGTGTAAACTAAGAATAATTAATCAGTCAGACAGCAAAATTCTTTGCATATATCTATCATATCTATTGTATCATATCCATTACTGTTACCTTAAACCCACACTGCATATTAGATGGGATAGTGACCTCTGAGCCCTCTGATCCAATCTTTATGCAGTGGAAGGATTTATAGGGTATAAGTTATTCCTAATAGTCATTCATCCAATTGTCTTCTTTATAAGAAATCAATTCCACCATTTCAAAGGTCATCTTTCTCATTGACCGATTTCTCCTAGAATCAGAAAGTTCCAAATATATAGTCCAGTCAATAACATTACAGTTCCTTGAAAACATATTTCATATAAGCCGCTGCAGATGCCTGTTCTACCTACACAAAGCATTCTGATATACACAGCAGCCAAACATGGGGACAGTAAGCATTATATTCAAACTCTTCAAAGTGGTACAGTTGTTGAAGTTCTTCAGCTACAGTAGTGCAAACTGCTCATTCCCATTGTTAGTTAGTCTACCTCTTCCCTATGGTGCAGCTGCTTTGTTAGATGGAAAAAATTGTTTGATTTATTAAGATAAAATAAAACATAGTTTAATTTAATAAGTAAAACTATGGGTATAAACAGATAAAAATTTAAAGAAAAAACTCACAGTATTTTTTGTTTGTTTGTTTGTTTGTTTGCTTGCTTGCTTGCTTGCTTGCTTGCTTGTTTAGTCAGTCAGTCAGTCAGTCAATGATCAGAAGAAATACTGAGCCATTCAGACAAATCTCCAGTTCCCTGGGAGCCCCAAAGCCTAGCAGCATAACCAGATCTTGAGGGCTTTTCAAAAAATCAGAAGGGCCAATCTAATTTCAGAGGGAAGGATGTTCATAGGCTAAGCACCATAGCACAGAAAGCATCTCTCCTGGGATTCACAAGAGGTAGGGCCCATACTGATGCTATCCATAGCAAGCCTTCTCTGCAAGACCTAATGGAGCAGGCTGCTGTAACTTGGAAGAAGTGATTCTTTAGTTAGTCCAGTCTTGTGCCATGAAGTGTTTTAAAGATTAAAACCAGCACCTTGAATTGGACCTGGAAATAACCAATGCAGCTTGTAAAGCAGAAGTGTAACATACTGGTAATACCTTAGACCACGGCAATGGATAAGCTCACCCAGCAGCCTCATAGATGTTGAAAAGAAGAAAAGAAAGCACCAAGCCCTGTGGCTCCCCACATAATAGGAGCAGAACATCAGACCTTTCCTCCCCAAACTTCACCAACTGGAATTGACCCTGAAGGAAGGAGATTTATTTAGTTAGTTAGTTTATAATTAGAACATGACAGAAGTAAACAAATATACACAATCCACGTCCTGTGTCTGTAGCATTCCTTAAGCTACACGAGCTCCCAGGGCAGTGCTAAATGGGTGACAATGACCAGATGTAGCCGTACTGCTCTCTTGAGCCTTGTGGTCATGACAAACAGAAGTGCATAAAATATGAATTCCATAACACTGTGCCGCCACCACCACCACCACCACCCCAACCCTCTGAGCTGATTTAGAAGGATACCATGGTAGACAGTATTGAAAGTTACTGACAGATCAAGAAAGGCAAGGATGAATATACTACCCCCATCCTGCCCAGATCAGAAGTCATCCAAAAGATAACCAATACCATCTCTATCCCATACCCAGGTCAGAATCCTGACTGGAAAGGATCCAAATAATTTGTGAAGGAGGGGGCTAAGAAAATGGAAGCACCTTTCTATTTGAGCCTTGTCAACAGAGTCAACATGGCAGAATTGCGTATACAGCTTATCAAAGCTGTAACCTTGAAACAGGTAGGAAGGAGATGGGAGGAGAATAGAGGAGATGGGCATATTTTGAAAGCACAGCAGCAGCAAACAAAAAAGAGCCAAATAAAATAAAGGATTTTCTTCACAGAGATAGAAGGGTCTGGAGAGGTAAAGCAAAGCATAACATTGGAAAAGTGCCCGTCTTTACCTATTGCCCAATAATGAAGAAGAAAATAACAACAAAAGAAATCTCAAAGAAGATTTAAAGCCAGAGCAGAGTCTATAAGAGCTAAAATACTCTTGTATACTAGGGACAATTTGATGGCTGCCCTTAAAAATATCAGGAAATATATTATCCCTTGAGCAAGCAGGGCGACAAGTGAGGACAAGACTTATTAGATCAACTCATCACCCTGTGTTGAAGGGACATCAGAAAATCACCTGTGAAGCTGTTTCTTTCCATAAATCGAAGAAGAGTCTCCCCTATTCAAGGATGTTATTAAATCTGCTTTTTAGAAGGAAGGATGTCAAAAACTTGTACAAGACAATGGAAGTATGTTACAATCCATGCAGAGATTCTTTAGTGGGACTAATATGCAATTGGTAATAGAATACAGTAAAAGGTGTTGGTAGTTCGTCAGATATTGATAACCTGTACAAAACAGGAATGCTGTACTTTTAGAAGTTTAGTTAAAAACAGCTGCCACATTTAGACTTTAAATCTAATCTCACACAAATGGTAGGCTTATATGACAAAAGCCTGATGAAGGGGGAATAATCTTATATTGGTAGAATTAGCTAAACTTGCAGATGACAACACCGTGCTTTTTGAAAACCAAAGATGACTGCTTGGCATTTCATTTTCCAAGAAATCTAAATAACACTAATAAGTTTACAAACATAAGCATATTACTCAGTTAAATTTAAGTTCATGTTCAGTAGGTAATCGTTACCATACCATGCCAAAGACATCTTATAGCCAATGAAGATTTGACCTTAAATTCTTTCAGAGATGGATAGATATATCTATTTTGCTAGTTATTTTTTCATAGAATCTGCTAGCCAACAAACTAAGGTTATATCTGCAACTATTATGTCAAAGGTTATGACCTTTGTCTAATCTTAACAAATAATTCTCATTTTCATATACATTCAACTTGTGTATGATTTCCCTAAACATCAAATAAACTAGGGAAAAAATGGAAGGAGTGTTAAGAAGAGTAATATCAAAAACATAAAAGAAGAAGCAACCTGTTTTACTTAAGCAAGAGATACCAACAACCCATAAGTAATTCTACACACCATCAGGAATACTAGTTTAAAAAGCAAATATACTTATTTGCATATTCATTTCATTCAACTTATTCGTGTACCTTTTTATTTTATTCTGTAACTAAGCCTAAATTTACATAACTTCAAAACTTTTCATAGTGGTGCAAATTAATCCATTAATTATTTAATTAAAAAATAAATAAAAATATAATGTAATACAATAAATTACTTCTGGTAATTGTGGCAGCAAAATTCCATTTATCTACGAAATGTAATTCTTGCTTTAAAAAGTATTCGAAACAAACATAAGATGTTTTATACCAAGTCAAAACCACAGTTGCCTGTCTTAATGACAGTTTTCCAGGCTTCATACCCCTGGTAATGATTGATGAACATTCTTATTAGCATTTCACATCAGCATACTAATATAGTATTGAGGTTGCTTATTAATTTAACATAAAATGAAAAATAGGTAAAGGTAAAATTTCCCCTGCACATGCGTGCTAATCGTTTCCGGCTCTAGGGGCGGTGCTCATCTCCGTTTCTAAGCTGAAGAGCCAGCACTGTCTGAAGACATCTCTGTGGTCATGTGGCCAGCATGACTAAACACTGAATGCACACAGAGCGCTGTTACCTTCCCACCAAAGGTGGTCCCTTTTTTCTACTTGCATTTTTTACATGCTTTCAAACTGCTAGGTTGGCAGAACCTGGGACAAGTAATGGGAACTCACTCCATTACATGGCGCTAGGGATTTGAACCACTGAACTGCCAACCTTCTGATCAACAAGCTCAACATCTTAGCCACTGAGCCACCGTATCCCTTCAAAATGAAAAATACTGATTAAATTAATAAATGCAAAAGGCATACACTTTAATTATAGTACAGTTTTTTTTATCAAAGTGCCTTACACAGACATCAAAACAAAATTGTAATACAATAAATAAAGCTACAAAGAAAAGAGCAATAAAACCATGTACTTGTGCCCTATGTAGGTCTGCATCCCACCCATCCCCAATAGAATGAGAAACTCCACAATGATCCCAGATAAGCACTCTTGAAACTGCCTTGGGACTGATTAGTAAGAGTTCAGTGATCATTTCCATGCAGGCTCATCACTCATAAATGCGATACACAATGACCAAGAAGAAAAATGGTAATACTAGTGTGTGTGTGTGTGTGTGTGTGTGTGTACGTGTACGTGTATGTGTATATATGCCAATCTGAGCTTCTGGAAAAATGATGGGATATAAATAATAGAAATTAAAGAAGGAGATCAAAGAGGAGAACTATGATCAGGTAATACAGAACTGTCAACAGATTTCCTCAGATTTTGAGTATGAGTTCAGTCAAAAAAAAAGTAATACTTGTCATTTGTTTTAAATTTTAAAAAAAGAATATATTATTTAAGATTATTTCCACTAGAAGTATTTTTTTTTCATTTCTGCAGGAAGAGAAATTATTGAGATTAATTTCTACTGTAAATAACTCAAGTTGCTGGTGTTTGCATTTCCTTTTGCCATTGGCTTGGTGATATTGAATGCACTTACATTCAAGAATCCCTTCCCCACCAAGACAAAAAAAGGTCGTTCATTCAATACCCTGGGATCACCTTCACCATGTGCATTGACTGCTCCAGGAAATGCAGCTCTCTCTGATTCATGAAACAGAGAACTGTTCTAATTTAAAGCGTTTATGTCTAATGAATGTTTTATGTAGCCACAGTTGACAAATAATTTTCCCCCAAAGAAGAACTTTACAGCCTGAAACACATACACATATAGCGTACTGAGGTTGATTCAATAAATCTTCTAAGTACTTTCTAAAATTCGGTGTAGCACTTGCTTCAAGGAAGCTGCAATTATTCATCTTAAATCTTGTGTAGGGGGAGGAAAGAGGTGGGAAATACAGCAATTCAGGGAGTATGAATCTGGTGGAAAGAAAGCTGGACATTTTAAGGAAATTTGATTATTCTGTTAAGATCAGAAACACTATTTTAACTACAATTATCATTTTACACAAATATGGACTCTACACAACTAGTTTATCTCTTAGAATAATCCCATCTTCTTTACTCTTGTTTTCCTTTTTTTCCCTTTTGCTCCAAAACCAGATTGCAAGGGAGGCTATCTTCTTTTTCAGGTTAATTCTAAATATTTTTCTATTAATTCTGAGATTAGGGAGACTCAAATCCAAACCCAAATCACTTCCATTTTGTTTTCTTGAAAACAACATGGAAGTGATTTGGCATTGCAACCTTACTCAGATTTTTTTTTTATTCTGCAGTCTAGCCTACAACTCTGGGATTTCTTCACAGGCTTTCAAACAAGATTCAATATGCCAAAATTTGAAAATATTTGACTTAAAACATTTACCTCAAAATAGGAAATAAATTTATATTTTGAATGATATGTTCTCAAAATTCTTTAGATGATGGTAACAATCTAATCCAGGGGTCTGCAACCTTAAACACTCAAAGAGCCATTTGGACCCATTTCCCACAAAAAAGAAAACACCAGGAGCCACAAAACCCTTCCTATGCCTAACTATTTCTTGAGTGGTCACAAAACTAGCATATGTAGTTGAATTAAATGTTCTGTTTTCTTCTGAAACTTTTCTTTTCTTGGATTTATCCATGGTTAGCCTTACAGAGGTTGAAAAGCTCAATAAATTGCATGCCAGCAGGTGTCGTACATTGGTGGTTGTGATGCATATTTTGAGTGACAGGGAGCCACAGGAGAGGGGTGAAAGAGCCACATGCCGCTCCAGAGCCACAGGTTGCTGACCCCTGATTCAGGGGTGAAATGCTCCCGGTTTGGACTGGATCAGCTGATCCGGTAGCGATGGCGGTGGGTGGTTCGGAGAACCGGTAGCAAAAATCCCTGCACCTCCCCCCACCATGCCCAGCTGAGCCGCACGATCATCAGAGGCTTTTTTTAAAAAAAACTTTTAAAAACATTTTTTCTACAACCTCTTCTGACGGAGAAATGCTTTTAAAAGGGGAAAAATGCCTCTGATGATCACGCGGCTCAGCTGGGATCGTCAGAGGCTTTTCAAAGCATTTTTTTCTGCAACCTCTTCGGCCAAAGAGGTGGTAAAAAAAAATGCTTTGAAAAGTGTCTGACGATCCCAGCTGAGTTGCCTGATCGTCAGAGAGGCTTTTCAAAGCATTTTTTTCTGCAATCTCTTTGGCTGAAGAGGTTGTAGAAAAAATGCTTTGAAAAGTAAAAAAAAAAAAGTTGGCCACGCCCACCCTGTCACATTACTCCCCCCACCAAGCCACGCCCATAGAACCAGTAGTAACAAATTTTACATTTCACCCCTGCCCTGATCTAATCTTATCTCTAGTGTCTGTAAATCTGTTTTTAATTTAAAAATAAGTAGGGACATTTCTATCAAGGATGTAGATCTCACCTTGAGGACAGAGAAGAAATGAACTATTATGGAGGATGTTTGAGAAAAATTACTCAGTCCTGAAAAAGAGGTGAGCATATAAAAGAAAAGCTAGATGGGGTTGAGAGAAATTTAGTCAGGCTTTCAAGATTTTAGTATTCTATCATATTGCAATAAAAAGCTCTCTGGAATTCCAATTGTACTTGCTTTTGGGCTACTTCATAGAGCTGACAATTTCCTATCATAATATTTCAGAATTTTAACAAAAGCTCAAAGGCTTTAAGCGACTTCCAGAAAAATTCCATTCAACAGAACTTCCTTTCTTCTTATGAAGAAGAGAAGAGAAGGTAACTACCTTTAATCTTCCAATGGTGATACTGGTGACTGCCATTCAATAGTAATTTAGACACTCTCACTCTTCTCCTAGGTATTATGAGTAAGAAAACCAGTTTTAGCATCTAAAGAAGAGAAAGCTACAAACTTAGCAACCAACCTGTGCTGCCCAAAACCGTCAACACACATGTTTACTGGGCTTTAGAGATCTTTCAGAAAACCAACCATCCCTCAATCAGCCTGCTTTTCATACAAAAAATGTTGTGTGTAGAGCATTCAGGTCAATCGTACAGACCAATTATTACCACAAGAAGAAATAAGTCATCATAAGCCTAGTTTTGATAACCAACATTTCTTTTCCTCAAAAGCACAAATGTAAAAAAAAGAGAGGTTGAATTAAATCAGTTTATTAAAATGTCTACAGTCTCCTAGCAATTTATGTCTTTTGTTTACATTCCATTTTTCCTACCCAGGTTCACCAATTTATGTAATAGATGCCTGGAATGATAAAGTTTACAATTTGATGACAGTCATTCTAACAAATTTAAATGTTACGGTCATTTTTTGTGGTGGAGTAGGTACCATATGTTTTGAGAAGATGTTATCTTCTAGCATGATAGATGTGGATTAGGTTAAAAATTCTTCATTTATATTTAAATGTATATCTTAGTTATTCAGAATGGACATTTGTTTTATTATGTGATATATTAAGAGAACTAGTGAGTGAGATATATTATGATTCACATATTAAATGCATCACAGAGATTTATGTTAAAATTATTCATAAAGCTAAGAAATATCTATGCATTTTTAAAAAACTCATGTGGAAAAGAAAGTAAAATATTCAAAGGCAAAGATGTTCCCTAGCTGTTAAATGGAGTCCAAATCTGATCCTACAAAGAAGATGGGTAAGTGCAGATGGTTCACTATTAGTTCCGGAGTTGTGTTCTTCTAAAGCCTCAGATTGTATTTTTTAAATTGTTGTGAACCAACTTGATTGTTTTCTAATAGTAAGCTGAGATGTACATTCAATAAATACATTGGAATGGGACAACTCATCACAGAAAATTTGCCACAGGATAACTAGGGACAATTCAACAATTCAATTTAATCATTTAAAATAGTTCAAAAATTATTTTAATTTTTGTCATTCACATTTCATTTTGTCCCTCCTTGGGCATCCTTTCTTTATAATTCTATTTCACTATTTCTTCGATATTAGTGTAACTCTTGTCCCGTGGGAAATTGACCCAGGGGGAGTTGGCCATGGCGAGTTGTCATAGACCCCAATAAATACGTGTTAAACACCATACTATAGTTGAAGATGAAATTAGTGGAAAGATGGATCTGGTTGCTCTTTAATCTTTGATGGTTTGGTCTTTACAATTTTTGAAGACAAATTTAAATCTACATGAAAAAGTTCTAGTCTGATGTTCCCTCACAGTTTTTTCTTTCTTTTTACTAATGTGGAAATGCTAAAAGAGTATATCTCGGACTCAGATTTACAAAGGAATAGAAGCTGAGTCTCAATCATTGGTATGCAAGAATAATTTACAGCTTTGCCTTTGCTGTCTATCTTTCCCAGCCCTGAAGATATGTAGGACTTTTAAGTTTGCTCAGTTTCATGTTTACCCCACAGTGCATGTGATCTGCACATACCAGATGATACTGTTGGAGTAACATCTCTTGCCCTGGTGATACTAATGAGATGAAAAAACTAAATTAGGTTCTCTGTTCTGCTCATTTTATAAAGGGACACCACTTTTAAAGTATTTTCCAAGCAAAGAGTCTGAACTTTATTCTTCTTACAGCATTGTAAGAAGATGTTGGTATCTTTGGTAGCATAGACTACTGATTTGTAATCTTGGAAGATAAATAATAGAATAACAGAGTTGGAAGCAACCTTGCTATTCAGCCCCCTGCTTAAACAGGAGACTGTGGTGCTTTGGAGAATAAGTTGACCCTTTCTTCTTTGTGGCGGCCCCTTAAATATTGGATGACAGCTATCATGTCACAATGCAATATAACAGAGTTGGAAGGGAACTTGGAGGTCTTCTTCTAGCCCAACCCCCTGCTCAAGCAGGAGACCCTGTACCATTCCGGACAAATGACTTTCCAATCTCTTCTTAAAAACCTCCAGTGAGTCAACATCACAACTTCTGAACACAGGATGTTCTAGTGATTAAATGTTCTTACTGTCAAGAAATTTCTCTTCAGTTCTAGGTTGGACCTTTCCTTGATAAGTTTCCATCTAATTACTTCTTGTCCTTGCCCTTAGGTGTTTTGGAAAATAGGTTGTCCTCCTCTTCTTTGTGACAGCCCCTCAAATAGAGGAAGACTGCTATCATGTCACTCCTAGTCCTTCTCTTTGTTAGACTAGATATACCCAGTTCCTGTAACTGTTCCTCATGTTTTAGCATCCAGCCGTCTAATAATCTTGCTATTCTCTGCACTCTTTCTAGAGTCTCAACATCTTTTTTTTTAACTCAAGCTCAATACTCAATACTTCTAAAGTTTGTCTTTGATTGTAGGTTAGAAGTTGTTTAATTTCACTATTTATTTCTTTTTATTATTATTTTGTACATTGTGTGTTGACCATAGCTATGAATTACATGCTGAGTTAGAATTAGAAAAGAATATATGCATAATTCTAATCCCATTCCCCATACTTTTTAAATAAAACTATTGTCTACACAAAAGGTGAGAGATAATTAAAGATAAATTAGTTTGTTATACTTTCTATATATCAAATGCTACCAGTTCTAAGTTGAAAACTATTTTTTCATTACAAAAATATGATTTAATTTTGCAAACTGATGGATCATATTTTAGTTTACATTTCACAAAACTTTTTCTAGGAAACATACACCTCAAATATTACTAAAAATAGATAAAAATTCCATGAAAAATAATATATATAGCTGTAAAATTCATAGCATGTGAATTTGCTGAAAATCTTGTATAGAAATATGCATAGATGCAGGCCCAAACAAATATGATCAATAAGTTATTTCTGTTTTGTGGATGGCCTTATTGTTTGCCCATTTTTCTCATTAATTTTTTCCTCATTAATTCTCTCTCCCACCCAGCCCTGTGATTTTTCTTACTCCCAGGTTGATTCTGATATACTGGAAGTATAAGTTTAGAGAAATAGGAGAAATTTATACCTGGATTGCCCATCCCACTTTATAGTTGGCCAATCCAGAAATATGGCTACTTGCCCCGCATTCAGTCACAGCTGTTTTGAATCTTAAAAATAAGATGAACATGGAAATAGTTAAATAGCTTTTCAGCTGGCAATGTTAGAAATGTTCCACAGGTCAAAATCAGTCTTTTTCTGAAAGAGAGTTCCGCTTTATTTTCACCTGATCACCTGCAAAGTTGCTTATAAAATTTTTAAGCTAATGGTAAGAAGAAATTCAAAGAACAATAGAGCAGACAAGTTCTTTCTCCAATAAATAAATGATGAGAATCAGAGCGCTTTGCTTTCAATAGAGTGCAGAAGATGACTGAATTAAGAAAAGAAACCAATTTAAGTTTTGTAATAAAAAATTCAATTTCCATATGTAAACTGCTAAACTGTTTTCTGTATTATTAGTACTAATTATTTATATACACTGCATAAATTATCTGAATTTGCATTTAGAGACTTAAAACAAAAAATAATCACATTCTGCAGAGCTGAAAGTCTGAAATACTGGTTTAATCTGCAATATTATATATTTAGAATGAACAAGCCAATACACATTTCAAATATTGCATTATTAATGGGAGACTAACTTTTAAACCTGGGAACTCAAAATTCAATTTTTTTCTCAGACAGTATCTTCAAGTGTGTTTCTCTAAATTTTTAATTTCAGGTTTAATATTGATTTACTTAGAGGATTGTTGCAAGGATTATAACAAATATACTAATTCATATTTTACGTTTGGGTTTTTACTCATCAGATTTCTTGATGGAAGAGTATACCAATTTTTAACTATGAACATATGAAGCCCCATTTCTATATTTTTGTTAAAAGGTGAGAAAATGTATTCTAAATGTTTAGAGCAGGGGTATGAAACTCAATTTCATTGAGGGCCGCATCAATGAGGGTGAAAACGAATTTCTGAAGGTTAGGGGATATAAATTAATCAAATACATAATAACAAAAGTGTGGATGGTCAATAGTGTGGATGTTGTGTGTAAACAACTTTTTTATATATGCTATGTTTTATATATATATATATATATATATATATATATATATATATATATATGTCATATATATATATGTTCTTGTGATATCCTACTCTTGTCATTTGCCCCATAGTTGGATACCTGTTCTGAACTATTCCCATGTCTCTGTCTGATTACTTCTCACAAGCAGCTTGAGAACTACTCAGAAAGCAGCTAAACATGATCTCTCCAAGCCTTAATTGCTGTCTCTCTAAATACTTGCCTTTTCATTAGTTACTGTCAAAAGATTTACAACTTGGCAATAAAGACTCTGGCTTGTCATTACTTTATTTTGTGTTTGCATCAGCTTACATGCAAGCCAATCAAACATATTTCTATCACTTGCACCAGCAAATACTGTATGTATAGAGCAAATTGAGATGTGTGTGTGTACATATGTGTACATATACAGTACATACATACACACACACACACACACAAGTATAAACACACCTTTGCATTGCCTGACTGCCAATAAAGTGGAGCACAGCAGCATACATAAAGCTGTCCCACGTTCATGAACGTTTAATTTCTGCATGTGAGTTAAAAAAGAAAAAAGAATTAGTAATTT
The DNA here is from genome assembly GCA_012654045.1 of Ptyas mucosa. Lineage (NCBI taxonomy): Eukaryota > Metazoa > Chordata > Lepidosauria > Squamata > Colubridae > Ptyas > Ptyas mucosa. Next base: position 23,787,788 of record WNWU01013802.1, on the reverse strand, counting down.
ACCAGGCAGGTTGGCAGGCATACAATTGCAAACAGTCATATTCCATCTGGCTATGTACTTTTCTTCCTCTCCATTCCCACATCACCCATCCAAACTAAACCAAAAGCAGAATGGTTACTTCCTTCTAATATACTGGCTAGGCTAGAAACAGCTGTAACAATCAAGATGATGCCTTTTGAAACAACCAAGTTTTATATAATTTTTAGGTCATAACCACAAAATAAATCTCTCAAAACATATGCATTTTGTTTCAGACTTGAAAGAATAATTTTAATGTTCAAATCTTTGGAAATCGAAATATCCTGCACATCCTAAGCAAAACAATAGATGAACTTTTAGGGAAGGAAATACACTGAACTGTACATTTTTCCTGTAGAAATGCTTACAGCATCCAAATTCCAAAGTGCTGTGTGCAGTACAGTAGAATCTCTGGTCACAGCCATCATTCATTCCATAACTTTGGTTGCAAACCCAGTTGGTTGTGACCCGAACCTAATTTTGGAAATTTGGCGCTTACAAAAAAAAAAAATGGCGTGGAAGGGGAAATTGGCTGTGAAAAAAAATAAATTGTGATTTTTTTTGGTCGGAACCCGATTTGGCCGTGGTCAGAAGTGTTCATGACCAGAGGTTCTATTGTATTCTTGCATGGACAACAATATTTTCCCCACTTTTTCCTCCCTGCAGCAGCTTTTCTCCTCTTCAAAATCCTGGCCTGAAACCATTAGGGCAACAATAATTGTTGATTGCAAAATAAGTTTCTAGAAATCCTAGTTTGCACTTGAATGCCTGAATGTGCATGGGGTAATTTTACACTGTGTCCTTACCAAGAGAAGGGACTGCTACCTGGGGATTGGATACATTTAAGGCAGGCAATGTCATATGCTTCTTATCTTAATTAAAAAATATTATGTGAAATTTTCACTCTGTCAAAGACAGATAGGAACTGAATAGTAAAGTCTTAGAAACTTGGGCAAACCTGGCTATGAACTAACATTTACTGTAATTCAGAAAATGAAGCCATTGTAATACATTGCCCATCTCTAAGCATTTAGGAGAAATAATACAGAACTTATAAGCACTCCTGCTTCAAGTCTCTCATACTCTTTTCTCACACTTACCCTATGTAGAGAAATTTCTTTTATAACACTTCCTGAAAGTGTTTATGAAAGAAGTTGAAAAGTTATAGTGTCTGCATTCTTTGTCTAAGAATCCCCAGCAACTGCTGAAACTATAACAAAAAACCTTTGCTACCTAACTCCTAATAAGCAGTAGAGGTCAATATTAATGGCCACCTCTTGATGCTCATGGCTTATGGAATATTGCAACTTGAAATATAAGAGGAGTATATTGTAAAAACTCCATGAATAAATTGCATATTTATGAAACTAAAACAAAGGATATGGAAATAATATACTTGGTGTACAGTTGATGAATCTTTGCATAAAAATGAAGGTGTATTATTATGAATTGAAGGGGCTAAAATGTAGGTCAAAAAGTGTGGATTGGTGAGGGTGCATATGAAAATAAGAGCCCAAAGTTTGGTGATAGTTGTATGTTGTAGACCAGTGAATGGTGATAATGAGAGAACCACAGTTGAAAATTGTGCAATGTCCTGAATAAAAGCAATCCAGGAAATAAGGGTTGCTAATGTAAGTCTTTGTTAGGATGACATAAATTCTATTTGCCGAGAGCAATCTGAAAAATGAGATCTGAACAGACAAAATCATAGGCAGGGGGGCAAGAAGTCTAAGAGGTTTCAAAACACATTCATTCAAAGGAAAAATAATTTTACAAAACAAGGAGGTTGATTTCATTAGAGAACACAGGGAATCGCTACCTATCTCTAATATAGAGCATCAAACATTTAAAGTCCTGGATGTTATTTCAAATATCAGGATCAGAATAAATGAATGAACCTTTGGATTAGAGCAGTAAATATGTTGAAGCAAGATAAATTTATTTATTTTTTACAAATAATTCAAGGCAGTGAACATACCCAACATGCTTTCTTCATATTATTTTCCCCACAACAACAACCCTGTGAGGTGAGTTGGGTTGAGAGAGAGCAACTGACCCAAAGTCACCCAGCTGACTTTCTGGCTAAGGTGGGACTTGAACTCATTGCCTCTTGTTTTCCAGCCTAGTGCCTTAACCACAAGACCAAACTGGCTTTAAGGCAAATGCAGAGTACAATAAAATTATGTAGAATAGAATAGAATAGAATAGAATAGAATAGAATAGAATAGAATAGAATAGAATAGAATAGAATAGAATAGAATAGAATAGAATTCTTTATTGGCCAAGTGTGATTAGACACACAAGGAATTTGTCTTTGGTGCATATGCTCTCAGTGTACATAAAAAAATATATATACATTCGTTAAGAATCATAAGATACAACACTTAATAATAGTCATAGGGTACAAATAAGCAATCTATTCATACTAGGAAACAATCAATATAAATCGTAAGGAGATGGGTGTAGAATGATGAGAAGATTAATAGTAATGCAGACTTAATGAATAGTTTGACAATGTTGAGGGAATTATTTGTTTAGCAGAGTGACGGTGTTTGGGAAAAAACTGCCCTTGTGTCTAGTTGTTCTGGTGTGCAGTGCTCTATAGCGTCGTTTTGAGGATAGGAGTTGAAACAGTTTATGTCTAGGATGTGAGGGGTCTGTAAATATTTGACTCGTGCAGTATACAGGTCCTTAATGGAAGGCAAAACAAAGCAAACATGTAAGAGAAAGAAATTAATAGACACATATTGACTGAGATGGATTAAGTGGGTTATAGGCTACCCTTGATTCTGGGTCTTCTATAGCCGTATAAAGCTATAGCCATGAAGGGGTATGATGAAGAATTTGCTGATTTTCTGGAAGATAAAATTGCTTGGATTCATTTCTTAAATAAATAAAGCCATTGTAGTCTTCCATTGAGAATTCACTAGGGAGAGAATCTTCAGGATAGAAGATGTCGCTGAACTATCCACGATGAAGGAGGATTGGTTGGTGGAGTTGATAGAACTTACTGAGATGGCTATATTGACTACCTTCATCAGAGAAAATACCTACATTTATTGCTGACTGAAAATCCCAAATTTTTATGTTACACAAAAACAATAATTTATTTATGATTAATAGACAGGATAGATAGCAATAGCAATAGCACATAGACTTATATACCACTTTACAGTGCTTTACAGCCCTCTTTAAGCAGTTTATTGCAGAGTCAGCATATTGCCCCCAACCATCTGGGTCCTCATTTTACTGACCTCAGAAGAATGGAAGGCTGAGTCAATCTTGAGCCTGGTGAGATTCGAACTGCCAAATTGCGGTCAGCCGGCAGTCAGCAGAAGTAGTCTGCAGTACTGCATTCTAACCACTGCGCCACTGCGCAATGTTAGAAAGAAGAGAGTTATTTTGTAACCACAGAGTAAGAGACAAGCTTATAATTGTATTTATAACTGCTGTAAAGATAGAAAGATACTTCATTCTTTTTTTTCTATTTTTACTTTTTTCCTCTCTTGCATTTTAACTTTCTTTATTTCTTTTCTTTTTCCTTACTTTATAATGTTGTAAGATTCTTATTTATATTAGTTTGTATTAATTTTTATCTTCCTTTTTAAAATATTTAATAAAATTATATATTAAAAAACCAGTTTACTAAATACTTGTTCTTAGCAGTCCTCAGGAAGAAGAAATCATGTTCTTGTATATATATGTGGCTTAGCTTTTACAGCTTGGTCTGACAAGTTTTACGATGTATTACTAAATAATATTTATATATTAAATTTATGTGCCACGTGACCCCCAGTGACTCTCGGTGGTTTACAAATTGTTAAAAGCATTTTAAATAATTAAAAACAAGAAAGAATACAAAATAAAAGGTACAAAGGTGGCAAACATAACAAACCAAAATGGGGTTTCTTCTTAGATGAAAAATTATGCCTAACACTCAATAAATACTTTATTCATGTAGATAAAATAAATTCAAAATGATCTTTGTTTTTAGTTTGTTGAAACTATGTAAGGGGAAAAAGAAATGGATCACAAACTTGCACAAATGTCCACAGTTGTCTGCCAAGTCATATTTCGTCAGCAATGACAGGTCACATGATCATTGCCTTGGGTCAAATTCATTGTTACCACAATATCTCAGCACTTCAGTAAACTCAAAAAACAAGAAGTCAAAATGAATTTGTTTCCTGCTCCTATTTTTAGACTGAAATTGATTACACCAGTTATTTCACTAGCCATCATTGTACCAGAATCTGAATGATATAAGGTATTAAAAATGATCACACTGAACAATAAGACAATGCACATTTTAAAAAGATAACAATGTGGATTCATTTGAAGAAAAGTCCAGGTTTTCATATTAAGAGATCTTCAAGACCTTTAGCAGTATTTAGTGTTCCCACCTTCTAAAGCAAGAATATTTGGATTTCATTAGGTTTTTGCATTTGTGTATAGATAACCAGAATGCAAAATATATATTCAGTTTTCAAAGACTATTTCAAAGACCAGAAAATCTCGAGATGCTGATAAAGGTTCTTCATCCAATGGAGAACTTCTTGTAGAAGTACATCATGCCAACAGCTGCTTCATCTCCAGGTCCTCACAGAAGTTGATACATGTAAAGTCAGGTAAGGGGAGTATAAAATCAAAATTATCTTCTTAAAAGTTCTTCAATTTTTAAACAATCTTGTCACTCTTCCTTCCTTTTACAATACGGAGACAATATTATCAGGGTTTACTAGGAACTGTCCAAGGTCCTGAATACTTTTCCCTTAGTGGAACTAATTCAAGCACCATGGTTGCATATGCCTAACTTGAGAAACTAATACGGGATTGGCTATGTTCACTTTCTCTGGAAATATTGTTCCCAATAGAACATAATAGGCAAAATACCTTAAAAAATTGATGGATGATCAACAAAGCATCCTTTCCAAAACATGGATAATAGAGTTAATGCTGGATGTTTACATTCATAAATGGCTTCATGTTTTTTTTAAAAAATGTATATGCTTACTATGAAAATAATTAATAATGGATGAAAATGCAATTTTCTCTCAGTTACTTGTTTCCCAGTGGATGCTGAAGAGGAGTAGCAGAAATGTTTGTGGCAGTTATTGTTAATGTTGTATTCTAACATTAGAGACTCTGCTCTAATAAGCAGATATATACAGACATTCATGCACACACTTTTTCCAGCACTAAAATTATCTGTGGTACCATAATAAAGTGGACTGAAAGATATGTTGATCTCCTACTTGAAATTTAGCTGAAATCGCATATGGTATAGATGTTTTCATGAAAACTTGAGTTTTTGAATGCCTCATTCACACAATCTGCATAAGAGTGGAAATTACACAAATCATGTAGACATGTATACAGCTTTCTGACTGGAGCAGCCACATTATACAATTCTTAAAAGATAGGAAGAAGAAAGATATCTGCACTGCTCCTCTATAGATAGTAGGCTTATATTTATATCTATGTGCAAACAATATATACAGTCAACTGTGCAGTCAACTGGAATCTAAAAAAAATGTACTATTATAGGAAGAGATATCAACTAATGGATTGATTTAATAACTTCACTTAAAAGAAATCCATGTTCATTTGTATCTCCCTGGATTAAAAATGGGATGATATAATCTGTGTTTTTAAGATAATATCAAATCAAATTTATTGTAATTATTAAGTTATATGTGTTTTTAAGGGGAAAAGTGCCTGTCAGATAATTTAGGGAAATATTTTTTAAAATCTTCAGAAAGGTTCCACACAGTTAATCTCATATCTTGAATTCTATTCTAATAAAAATTCACCTCAGTTATATAGTTCTAAAATGGAAAGTATGACTTTGAAACTTTTATGTAATGTGTTTACCACTGACCACAGTTTACCTTATCAAACTATGCCATGTGCTTTAATTAATAATATAATTGTCAAATATTCAGAATAGTTGACACCATTATACTTGTGGTCTTTTGTCTCCTTAAGAGGGTGAATATATATAGATATATTGTCCTTTTTATTATTGATATTGATAATTGTTTTGTTTGATGAAACTTATAAATTCTCTGGTAATGGAAGTAAAATTTAATATCATTTTAGAGTTGAGCTTCTAGAGAAAATCTCAATTGTTACTTGCAAATTGCAGGTTCATTTGGGTTTGGCTATCTCCTACAGCAATTAGTAAGGAACATTAAAATAATCTGGAAAGAAGTAGTAATAGTGATAGATTATCCAGCACAAAAACTTTTGTAAAAGAAAGCTCTATCACAGATAGAATATACATTTGTATATTGATGTCTATGTATTTACGTTTCCGATAAATCTGCAAAGATTTTTGGTTTCCATCTGGCTACCAATAACAGAAATAAAAATTACTTCCCCTACCTCATCATAATTTAGGAAAAATCTTAGGATGGTCAGGAACATTTATTTTTGTGGAAGATGATCAAATTATTTATCTGTAACTTTGATTCTGAAAGTGGTCATGTATGAATCTACCGAAATGTATTCAACCCCTGATGAAAGTTGAGGATGAGTGAAATGAGTTAATTAGCTACCATCCATAGTTGACAAAGCTATTTCAAGAGAAGATATGTCAAAGCAATAAAAGAATTGTTTTCTAAGCATCAACAAGCAGTGATGTTTTAATAACTCATAGGATACTTGGGTCATGCAGTGAACTACTTTGACAATTCTTGAGATGATAATCCTTATCCCTGAGATTACTCTCCATGCATGAAAAAAGATTCTTCCAGAATTGGGCAGACAGAATGTAGATTCAATGCAGATAGAAAGAAACAGTACTACAAATAGTGGGGATATGCAGTGATAATTGAAGGGGTCCAGGGAAAAAAAGTTACAATGTGCTAGCCTAAAAGAAAGGAGATATAGAAAAAATGAGAGACATCAAGGCATAAACTCAGATTCCTCTTTGGAAAGCCAAATAGGGGAGACCAGTTGTCTTAAGACATGCCCTGATAATTGGTTTTTCCTGAAATGAAGATAAATTAGATGCAATATGCAGTGACAGAGATAATAAGAGAGCAAGGATTTGTGCAGTGTTCTGTTCTAAAAAATACCTAAACAATTCCAATATTATTGAATCATTCAAAGAGATCTAAGTAACTACTCCATAAAAACAAAGATGAACTACTGATTTTCCTGCGTAATCCTATTTACTGAATCAGTGACTTTAATGGTTAAAAAAACACACCTCCAAACAGTGCAGAAAAACATTATATAGATGGTAAAAACAAAGCTGGGAAATATTCATGTTAATACTGTGCTCTTTAAAAAGCCTTGAGTATTGCTAACTGAGCAATCTCATAACACTAAAATGTAATTGCAATCCTTGATATTCAGCAAAAAGAAAAAGTATTAATTACTCCCAGTTTATAGGTCGTAGATTGTTCTAAAAACAAGCATGTGGATAACTATTACTATTTTTCTAATTTGTAACAAATTATGGAGAGATAGAAGAAAGCAGCAATGTATCTTGAAGATTCACTGAATTTTCTTAAAGCAAAAAGTGAGTGATTTTGAATTCTGTACCAGAATGGTTTAAATATACATTCACTGTGGTATCCAAAGGACAGGAGGTTTAATACTTTGGGGGTGGAAGTAGGAAGAGAATCTGTCCTGATATCTTGATAATTAATATCATGCCAGCTAGTTTTAGAGCTATGCCATTGACGTGAAGTTCACATTTTGGATAAGTTGAAATGTTCTTGTCTTATGAGACCTGGAAACCCTCAACCACTGATACACTGAGATTACTTTTTCTCTAGAGAGGCTGAGCTACTGACATACAACATGTAACATAATATAAACTCCAAGCATAGTGACCTTCAGCAGGTCTTTCATGCGTTATCTCTTGGGGAAATAGTTCACCCTGAAGACAAAGCATAATGTCTCTGAGGCTATAAAATTTCCAGCATCTGCAAGGACAGCTGGTTTGGTGGTTAGAGCATCTGCCTTATTTGGATTATGACAAAATACATCACTAGAGAAGCTCTGTGATTGTGACTCAACTCACAAGGGAAATGGAGGTGTAATCGTTCATTATATTATAATGAAACATACAAGGTTAACAGCAGTTTATTTTTCAGATATTTTTCCCTATAAAGCTGTATAATAAAAGTAAAGCAAACCCTATTTATTTTATTTCAATAACAGTCAAGAAAGAAAGGGAATATTATATAAAACTTCATAGGGAGACAGAAATTGGCTTAAAATAACCTTTAAACTATCTAAAAGGTTTTAAATATTATATAAAACAGATAAAGTGAGCCAGAGTAAGCTCCTAAACATAGTGAGAAATCATATTGAGCTTTTTGCTATTCACTACTCAGCAATTAAAACTGATGATTGCACTTGGCCATAAAGGGTGATCGACTCATTCAATAAGCTAACAGAAAGGCCATGTGGCTCTGCTGAGTACTAAACAAAAAAGGAAGCCAAAACTATGATCACCATGTATGATGAAGGCTAATAAAGAGAAGTGATTTGTAGTGTAAATTACAGGAATAGGGAGATCAATATTATTTTGAATTTAATATTCAAACTATTCAAACAAAGATCTTTATCCAAAAGATCTTTGCTGAAATAAAATGAAACCTTCAAAGAACAATTTCTCATGGACCCCATAATACGAACAAACTTTAAGGTGGTTTATGACAAGAATTTTATGTACTTATTTGTATTTACTCAATTTATATGGCACTTATTTTGCAAATATCATTCTGGGCAGCTACAGATTTTAAAACTATAAAAACCAAACAATGTCCAAACACAAGGAAAAACATGCTATGACATCCAAGGAAACCAGCAACCAAACCCATCTGGGCTGAATAAACCTATAAGCCTGGGAAAAGAGCCAGTTCTTAAAAGCTTCCCAAAAGGCCAATGGGGTTGGAACTAACCTAATGTCAGGGGGCATAGTATTCTCAACCACAGGTGCTGTGACATAAATAGACAACAAAGTGAATATTAAGTAGAAACAAAAATGAAAGCAAGTATAAGTATTGCACATTCTACAATCAATAAAGCAGAATTTTGTCACACTCAAAGTAATAGAACTATATTGATCAGGCAACAGCAACCATAAAAAAGATATGAATGGCCCGGAAATGAAAACCTGAAAACAGATGTGTATGAAATGTAATCCCCGCATCTTTATAAAAGAGCAATAAAACAGAACATGAGCTATAGATTTTGTGGTCCTTTCACTTTAAGGTTAAATCTTAATGTCTACAAACCTTTTAAAAATTTCCCCTCCAAAAACAGCCACTGGGAGTAGATTAAAATGTGCTAAACTTAGAGCTTTTCTAAATGTGGAGTTCTTTGATTTAGATATCTTACTGGCTAAAAAACTAAAATGAACATATATATGTCTCTAGGAAAGAGCAGACTATTGCAGATATAAGTTATGCAGGCAGTGAATTTCCTTGCCTCTGTGCATTTTAAATGATTCCCTAATTGTCTAAAGAGATAAAATGGTGGTAATGAATAATGAATAACTACCTGCTATTTGCATTGAAACAAAGTCCTACTAATACCTTTCCCACAAATGTAAAAGAAGGGTTTTCTTAGGACTTCAGAATGCAAGAAAATTTAATTTTTCCCCATATCTACTCTGAACCCATTAATTATCAGCCCCCCACTCCACCACCTTAATGCTATTTCCATTTTTTAAGCCTGTAAATTATGTAAAAGGCACATTTAAAATGACTGTACAGATAGTTTGACCTTTGCAAAGTAATGAATTAGATCTCTACAACTTGTGACCAATCAGTGAATATTGGTTATTTATCTGAATCATTTATATGCTTCCCATTCCCATTTTGATGCTATGGGTGGCTTACAACTGTAGGTTAAAAACCATTAAAACAATGATTAAAAATACAGTAGAAATACAAACAATATGGAGCATACATATTCAAACAGCCAAGACCTGGAGGCTTTTCCAAGCAAAGATCTGCAAGTCACATAGACTTGCATAATGTATTTACAGAAGCCCATAACCAATCTGATGAACAGGAAGCCAATAAAATACTTTGATGGCTCTGTTTCAGAAAATCTGCAGTTGCTTCATTTATTAATAAATCTGCAAAGAACTTGACAATTCTATCCTCAACTACAAATCACAGCAACTGGAAAGTCTTTAGAGATGGAGAAAAAAAAATTGAATTTGCATAAAGTATTACACAAGAGTGCTTCACAAAGCCCACTGCATCCAAAAAGCACCCCTGATCAAAGTATTAGAGAAATTATGTCCTCCTGAAGAATTGACACATACTCTTCAAAGCCTTTCACTGGTTATCAGTATATCAGTGTCCATGCATAGAAAATACCTCTGCTGCTTTAATGTTCTGAGTATTACATTCCTACTGTACATCAAGCCATTTCCCTTTCAAATGCTTTGTAATAACATAGTAGAAATAATGTGCTATATATCAAAATATGCTTTCAGAACAAAATATGCTTTCAGAACAAAATACCTGATTTTAGCTTCACAACTTTAATTTCAGTGATGGCTGCAGGACTTTCTAATAGCCCAGGTTGAGAAACACTGGATTAGACAAAGAACTTTACTTGCTCTATGAACAATGTAGGTGACACCCATTATATAGTTGAGTACTTCCCAACCTGCTATCTTCAAGAAGATTCTACTATGAAGAATATTGGTCATGAAAATAGGAAAGGAAGGACACAATTTTTATTAAGTAGCTAAAAAGTATACAGTTACTGTAAGGTGACCAGATGTCCCGCTTTTGGCGGGACAGTCCCGATTTTCAACAATTTGTCCCGCATCCCGCGGTGTTTTAAAAAAGTCCCGATTGGCGGGAGAACTGGTTTGCTTAACCCGCCCACTCCCAATTTATTGCTGCCTCCTGAGTCCCAGCTGATGACTAGAGGGGAAAAAAAACTGTTTAAATTCTTGCCGCGGGGCTTCAAAGGGCCGCCCTACAGCTGGTGCCTGCAAAAATAGAAAAAACAGCCCCTTTCAGCATAGGTTAATTACCATAAGTTGATTAGTTCGGCCTCCTGGCTCTCAGCTGATTTGCTCTCAGCTGTTTTGGCAAAGAGTGCAAAGAGTACTGCTGGAGCACATTTTTTTTTCTCCTTGTGCAATTCAAGCTGAAAACGAAAATGAAACTAAAGCAGGTTGTTGGCGTTGCTGTTTGCTTGCAATGTTGGAAAGGCAGATTTCTTTTTCCTCATCAAAAAAGGTAGGTGCAAACAATGGGAAATTTATGGCAAATGGCAAAAGAGGAGAGTTCAAGATTTTAAAACACAAAAGAAAAAAAAGCTCTATTTAACTAAGGAATTGTAATAATTGAGATACTATTAATTGTATATTGTGTTGAAAGCAGAAATGGTTAAGTTGTGGTTTGGAGGAATATATGGGGGGAAATTATTTGGTTTATTATTATTGGTAAATATAATTAATTGATTTGTAAGAAATTGGATTGCATGGAAATAATTGGAATATTCATGTTCATATTGATTAATATACAAACAGATAGTTATGTAACTGATTTATATTAAAATGTTGAATTTGTATTAAACAACTGTAATATTACATAATTAACCAATGTGAGGATGGATATAAAATAGATGACAATGGGAAGGGGTATAATATAGAATAAAAGGGAAAAATTAAATTTGATTAAGATTAGAGATGAGGATGAAGGGTAATATTGGTTTTTTAAAAAAATAGATGAGGAATAAATATGGCAAAAAGGAAATATAGAAATTGTAAATTTAAGTGAAATGACTAAACACTGTTTAAATTTGTGAACCAGCCAAATGCTCTGTTCAAAGAAAATACATTGTATGTTTGTATGTGTGTTTCTAATTATTGCTATTTATTCATATTTGTTCTCTTTTATTCTTTAAAGTTTAACAATTCATTCTTTATCTTAATATTTTTATATTTGTTTGGGGTTGGTTTTCTTCCCTTTCATCTTTTTTATTGTACAGCAATCTTTCTCCTCAAACCTACCACCTCTCTCTTTTCTACTCAGAGGGCTGAAAAAATTATTTTTGACTGGTCCTCGCACTTTTGACCAGTCCTCGAACTTACGACTGTCCTCACATTTTACCATGGTGAAGAGAAGCAGTTATGAAATGAGTGACACGTTTGTTAAGAATGCTACAATGGGCATAAATGATGACCAGTCAAAAATGCAAAGACTGGTCAAAAGTGCGAGGACCTGTCAGAAATCACTTTTTTCAGGCCTCTGGGTAGTCCTTTTGTGCACATGGACTACTCAGAGGGCTGAAAAAGTTATTTTTGACTGGTCCTCGCACTTTTGAGCAGTCCTCGAACTTACGACTGTCCTCACATTTTACGTTTTTGCCCTATCTTATCACCATGGAGAAGAGAAGCAGCTGTGAAATGAGTGACATGTTTGTTAAGAATGCACAGGCATAAATGTGAGGATGGTCATAAGTGTGAGGACCAGTCAAAAGTGTGAGGACCTATCAGAAATGACTTTTTTCAGCCCTCTGAGTAGTCCCTATAGAATAAAATAATACTATACATAATTTTTATTTATTTATTATATTTGTAAATTGTACTTATGTTGAATTTTAAAAAAATATATTACAGTACTATTTTTGCGTTCTATGAAAATTTTTGTTGCTCCATATATACCAAATTTTTAATCAAGCCCCCCCATGCCCCCCCCCCCCGGTCAATGGTGTCCCTCTTTACCAATGTTAAAATCTGGTCACCTTAAGTCACTGCTAATTCATATTAAAAGATAAATTTGTGAATAATAGTACAGAAAAAAGGAGATTTAAAAATACTAATAGTGTAGCACAGTTACAAAACAAGAAAAAAATATTCTTGAAGTAGAATGAAAATCACATAAATAGCCCAAAATTGTGATTTAAAATAACTATAATAATATAATTTGTCTGTGGATGTTATTACATATATCTATGGAGGAATAACCATAAAGTATATGGTAGAGGTAACATGGCAATGTGGTTATTGCTTAAATTATCTCCAAAAGCATTGTGGCATTTTGCAAATTAAATATCTTCTCCATAAGTATTAGGCTGTGCAATCAAGAAAGGGTAAAAATAATTTGTCCACTGAGAAGAACACAATAAATTTGTTGGCTATGGTCTAATTTATGTATAACAAATTTATTAGTAATTTCCAGTTACCACAATCTAATCTAATGTAATAAAACAACAGTCATGCATGTAAGAACTGTGTAAATGTCAATTTTGAAAGTCAATTGCAGAAATGGGTAGGCCCAAATGAGTTTTCCTGCCGTTACCTTTTGCATTAGGAAAAAAAGCTTCCAGTTATTTCAGTGCATACCTCTTTTCTAGTGCATATAACAGGAAATCGAATCACAAACACGTGGTTCATGATTTGGGGATACATGATTGGGAGAAGGAAATTGTTAAATCCCTCAACCCCATTATAAATATAAATATTCTGGCTTTGATAAATTCTGTTCCTTCCTCTAGTATGTACTTATGTATATACTGGTTTATCAAACTTCTATGCTGCTTGACTCCCACACCAACTCTGGGTGGTTCACAACAATCAAAACAGAGAAATCACCATAAAACAATTAAAAAGAAAAAAAGATAAAAGATGGCAAGAATGATACAGTGGATGGAAATGAAGCAAGGAGCCTCACTCTTCTTCACCAAAGGTCTGGAGGTTGTTTCAGTTTATTTTGATAAAGGTATTCATAAAACAGATAAGGATATGGGTGGAGTTAGTATGATTCTTTGGCTGCAATTTTAAACATAATCAGAAGTAAATCCCTTTCAACATAAAGTTTGTTAGTCCTTTCTGAAAATCCATTGACATGCCTATGAAATAATCCATTGGCCCACAGGATTTCCAAGGTTATAAAGAGATATTACTGCTATGAAGTTGCATGTGTGCAGCCATTAAATTATCTGACTTCAGGCAAAGAATAAAGTAGTACATCCTGGCCTCACTTTTTCAAAGAAGCTTCAAAATGGTATTGGAAAATTATTATTCTCATATAGCTCTACACCCCAAAACTTAGGAGTGGCTAATGTATAATCAGTGAAAAGAAGAGAATTTTTGTCTTGAGGCCCACAATCTAACAGAAACTATACAAGGAAAAAGGAAGACCAATAAAAAAATGCATGTTGCTCAGTTTGTCCATATGATACAGATTCAGTAGAATTTATTGCCCATGTTTTATAAAAGTACTGCTTCTTTTATACAGATATTAAAATCTGTTACATTTCCCATCACCTGAAAAAATACCCAATTCATTACGATATTTTCTAAATTTAAATTCTGCTTTCTGATCAGAGGGATTCTAGCTCTGGTAATATTGTCAAATCCTGTTACTTTGTTAGTAAGGTATGATTCAAATGGACTAATCCCCATTTCTCAACCTAGTGCAACTATGGCTAACTGTTGAACATATACATGTATATGTATGTGTATCAGGGGTGAAATCTAAAATTTGTTACTACCGGTTCTGTGGGTGTGACTTGGGGGGGTTAATGTGACTGGGTGGGCATGGCCAATTTTTTTTTTACTTTTAAAACCATTTTTTACATGTAAAACCATGTAAAAAAATGCTTTCAAAAGGCTCTGACGATCCCAGCTGAGTTGCCTGATGGCAGGCAACTCAGCTGGGATCATCAGAGCTTGGATCGTCAGAGCTTGGATTGTCAGAGCCATTTAAAAGGAAAAAAAGGCTCTGATGATCGCGCGGCTCAGCTGGGCATGGGGGGCGGGGGCAGGGATTTTTGCTATCAGTTCTCTGAACTGCCCGCCACCATTGCTACCTACTCGCCCGAGCCGGGAGCATTTCATCCCTGGTGTGTAAAAACTAAAAACTAAGTATTTTAGTTTCGGAGTTCGCAGAATGTCTGTTTCTTTCTTTACAAGTATACCTGAAACTCATATTTTTTAAACTTTGACTAAAAGGAAAAAGGACTAAGAAGAGGGGGGAAATTCAAGACCAGGCACCAATTTTAAACACTATTTTTTAAACTATGTCCAGTGAGATATAATCAGAAACAAGAGGTTTTTTAAAAACTAAACTAGCCATCAATGCTAATTCCTCAAGATTCTTTAGTGAAGAAGTCCAGTAAAGTAATAAAACTTAATTTAAGCAACAATTTAGAGAGTTATTTTAAATGTTCAAAAGTATACAGCATAAAATTTAATAACTATCCTGTGAAGAAAGAAAAACATGTATGTGTGAAAAATGCAATTATAAATCCTTCTATATGAATTAAAAAGATCTTAAAGCAAATAAAGTTGCTGTATTTTATATTGATATGCTTTTTCTCCTTGTGTTCTCTTTCCACGGCAGTAGAGAATGAAGGAAACGGATGGGGATACATATATATTTATGTGTATAATTAAAGAAAGGCTTACATTAACCCATAATTAAGGAAAGGGTTAAGAAATCATGTGATTTATTTCTGAACCCAAATTCATACTAAACACAACTTAGATAGATGAGATCACCCAGCACTGAAAACACCCAAGGGCATTAGTTCTTCTTTTAAATACAGTAATGACAGCAGCTTCCATTCCTGTAACTAATTTTATATAATGTCCTTTATATTTGAGATGGGTCTCCTTAAGAGCTTTTATTAAAGGCACTACTCTCTTCCATACTTAGCCAGCTTTATTTACATCTTGATTTGGAGATAGCATGCTGACTCTATCAGTTTCAGCTGCTATAACATAAGGCGGATCTCCATTCATCTTAACATTTAATGGCACCAGAGAAACTGACAAGGCATTTTGAATTTCTGGCATTCCCTTGGGAATCCACTCAACATCCATAAGCTGTGCCATTAGTCTGCACAGTATAGTTGGCTATCTAGTCCACCCTAGATATCTATCTATAAAGAGTAGGTGATACCATACAGTTTTTCATCCCCTTTGCTCTTTATAAGAACCAGCCTTCAAAATCAGGCTTATTCATTAGTTTTTAGATCATCTATTTTGAAACTATTTGGAAGGCTATGTACTTGTTTCAGTGCCACTGTCTTTCCTGTCCTGTAACAAGTACACAATTAAAATAGTTTGATCTAATGCAGAGAGGAGCAATATCTCAAGAAAAGACTGTTCTTCATGATTGACCACCTCAACTAAAGCTCGAAAAGGAGAAAGCCTCTACTGCTAAATAAATACTACAATCTGATCTGACCCTTATTCTGTTCTTTTGTTGGTATTGCAAAAATAATTCTGCTTCATAATCTAGTAATTATCTATCCTTCTAAAATGTCATTTCAAAATCCTCAAAAATTATAAAAACAATTTTAAAGCTGAAATAATAATAGCCAAAATAACTGCACGGTTACAGAAGAGTGCCATCTGCTGTTCATTTGTTGCTAGACAATGTTTTTTTTAATTAACATCCCCTCTGTGCAAACGCCAAAGGCATCTCCTTACCCACCCCTATTTGAAACTTTTATTATCAAAAACAACTAATACTTATAGGCTAATTTTCAATGTACAACTTAGCCATGTATATTTTTAATGAAAATAAAATACAGAAAACATTGTTTTTCATTTTCCACAGGAAAAAAGCTTTTACATCTACAAGAGTTTGTAGACATGTCTTCATAAAATATTAATAAGCATATTGTGCTATCTTCTCTTATTAAAAGTCAATGCCTTAGAGTAAAAAATGACTACCAATGTTCTACATAGTGCAGCATTCTGCTAAATATTTCTAACATAAAGTACATGCACATATATATATATATATATATATATATATATATATATATATATATTAAAGCTACCTATCTTAAATACATAACTCTGGGGAGCAAACAAGATATGCAAACCAATTTAAATGCCCCAAGCCACTAGATACTAAAATATAAAAACCAACTAAATAGCTGACAAATCACAAAACACAAAACAATTCCATAAAACTTCTATGGAGATTTTCAGTCATTCAGATCATGGTTGTCTCAAAGGTGCTTTTTTTCAAAAGGCAACTGGACTTTTAGTTTTTTCCTTAAAGAAGCAACTTCATTGGTTCTGGCAGGATGGTGCAGACTGCCCATTAAGGAAGACAGGCTTTTTTAAGGAAAGGAAGTCTGGCTTTCCTGGACTGTGCAGTGCACATTAAGGAAGACAGAAGCCTTAACGTTGAAATTTACAGAACACACCCACACACACCCACACACGCAGACAAGTATTTACATTTTGATCCTCACTGGAGCACAAAATGGGAGTGATCAAAATCCTACACCACTGTGCTGAAAGTTTGCCTACTGGGAAAGAGGGAAAAGAAAAAAACCTAAAATATGTCAAGGAAATCCTCAGATCGCGTGGCTATCCCAACTTGACCTTCACCAAATTCAGAAAAAGGCCCAGCAGGAACTCCTCCATAACAGATAAAGAAGAGAACAACAAATGAAGCAACATTGTCATTCCATACATTGCAGGAATATCTGAAAAACTCAGACCAACACAACATACTGTACATGCACACTTTAAACCCACTAAGACAGAAGCTTGTCCAGCCCATGGATAAAACACCCAGACACAGACTAAGAACTGCGATACATGCAATACAATGCAGTGAGACATGGGCAGATCTGTACATTGGTGAAACAAAATAATCATTTCACAAATGCATGGCACAACATAGGAGAACAAACCCATCAAGACAAGTTTCAGCAGTCCATCTGCATTTGAAAGACAAATATCAGTCTTTTGAAGACACCAAAGTCCACATTTTGGATAGAGAGGATCATTGGTATGAAAGAGGGGTAAAAGAGATCATCTGTTTTAAAATTGAGCAGCCCTTTTTCAACAGAGGAGGGATATGACACAACCTATCTCCTGCCTACAACACAATTCTTTCAGCAGTTCCAAGAAGATTCCACTTCCATTTATACTCAGGTTCAACTAATCCTGAGGGCACAGATAAATCCCCAAGTGGCCTCAACAGCTCTCAGATTGCTAACGACCAGATGATTGCAAAAAAACATGATCCTTCCATCCCTCCATCCTGTCAGCAGTAATCCTTCCATCCCCCACCAGCATCCTGCCAGAACTAATGAAGTTTCTTGGATGAGAAGAGAAACGTCTTCAAGGAAAAAACAAAGACCAGTTGCCTTTTGGAAAAAAAAGTACATTTGAAAATTCCATAAAACATTCACATATACTGGGCTCCTCTAGCATCCTGGTCCTAATGGTGGGGTGGAGGGTGGATTGCCTTGGTAGGATCACACTTTCTGCCACCAGGAAAGTCCTAATAAAAGCTCTTGCCCATTCTCAGACTCACTCATCTTCCTCTAGTGGTGCTCTAAGCATTCCTAGGCATCTCTTTTCATCTCCTAAAGGTCCCTAACCACAGTGAATCTGCATTAGAACTGCATATATAATTATAATAATTTTATTTCTATACTGCCCTTCTCCCGAAGGACTCAGGGCGGTGTACAGCTTATTAAAAGCACAAAGACAAACAACAATTAAAATAATTTAAAATTATTAAATAATTTTGGCTCAATATTAAAACCTCCAAAATTTAAAACATCCAATTTAAAATCATTACATTGATAGCCCGGCCTGGCGGAACAGCAGGGTCTTAAGGGCTCAGAGAAATACCCTGAGGTCTTACACATTTCTGGGGGCAGTTCATTCCACAGGGCTGGAACTCCCACAGAGAAGGCCCTCCCCCTGGGTGTCACCAGCCGACATAACTTAGCCAATGGCACCCTGAGGAGACCCTCTCTGTGGGAGCAAACTGGCTGGTAGGAGGCTACTGGTGACAGAAGTCGGTCTCAAAGGTACCCGGGTCCTATGCCATGGAGCGCTTTAAAGGTGATGACCAAAACCTTGAATCACACCCAGAAGACCACTGGGAGCCAGTGCAGCTCACAGAGGAGAGGTGTCACATGGGCAAAATGGGTTGCGCCCATAACCACCTGCGTGGCCGCATTCTGGACCAGTTGGAGCCTCTGAGTGCTCTTCAAGGGGAGCCCCATGTAGAGAGCATTACAATAGTCCAGCCAGGAGGTGACAAGGGCATGAATGACCATGTGCAAGGCATCCCTGTCCAGAAAGGGCTGCAACTGGCGAATCAGGTGAACCTGATAAAAACCCCACCTGGCCACGGCTGTCATATGCTCTTCAAGACAGCCGTGCGTCCAGGAGGACACCCAGATTGCGAGCCCTCTCTGTGAGGGGCAGCGATTCACCCCAAATAGTCAGCGATGGCACCAGCTGACTATATCGGGATGCTGGAAGCCACAGCCACTCTGTCTTGGAAGGGTTGAGTCTAAGCCTATTTCTCCCCATCCAGACCCACACGACCTCCAGGCAGCAAGACATCACATCAAGGGCATCATTGGGGTGGTCTGGGGTGGAGATGTACAGCTGAGTGTCATCAGCGTACTGATGGACTCTCACCCCAAAACCACAGATGATCTCACCCAGCGGCTTCACATAAATGTTGAACAGAAGGGGCGAGAGGACCGACCCCTGCAGCACTCCCCATGCGAGGTGCCTCAAGGTCGACCTCTGCCCCCCTGCCAACACAAACTGCGAGTGGTCAGAGAGGAAGGAGGAGAACCACCGCAAAACAGTGCCCCCTATTCCTAACCCTCTCAACCGCTGCAGCATGATACCATGGTCAATGGTATTAAAAGCCGTTGAGAGATCTAATAGGACCAGGACAGAGGAGCAACCCATCCCAAGCCCTCCAGGGATCATCCACCAATGCGACCAATGCCGTTTCTGTGCTGTACCCCTGCCTGAAGCCCGACTGGTACAGGTCCAGATAGCTTCATCCAGTTGCCGGGGAAGATGTCGTGCCACCACACTCTCAACAACCTTCGCCACAAAACGAAGGTTGGAGACTGGACAGTAGTTAGCTAATTCAGCCGGGTACAGGGAAGGCTTCTTGAGGAAGGGCCTCACCACTGCCTCTTTCAAGGTGCCGGGAAATGCACCCTCACTCAGAGAAGCACTGATAATCCCCTGGAGCCAGCGGGTAACCTCCCGGGTAACCTCCCGGGAGGCCAGTATCAACCAGGAGGGACACGGGTCCAATAAACACGTGGCAGCACTAATCTTACCCAGAACCCTGTCCACATCCTCGGGAGCCACAGGATCAAACTCCTCCCAGGTAATATTCTCAAGAACCCTCATCTCCTCCTCTGGACTCATCCAATCGGAGTCCAAGCCTTCCTGAATCTGAGCGACTTTATCATGCAGGAATTGCACAAAATCCTCAGCTCGACCCTGTTTATTTCTAACAAAGTTGCTAACAAGGTTTCCGGAGTGGCAACTAACACAATTCCCCCTCAGTTGTCAGCAACAGCCAAGTTCACACCAAACGGCTATTTATACCCAACTGTCAAATGGAACAGCCAATCAGCGAACAGCATAGCACCCCCTAGGAGTTGGACCGGAGTGGGAACTGCGGACATAGCACTCCTTCCCACCTAGAGATGCGCATGCATAGTCTCTCAGGAAGTCCGGCCAGCGCTGGATTCACCTGGATCTTCTTAGTATGACTTCGGCGGCTAGAGCACTAGGAAGGGCTCTCTCCGCTTCCTGGTTGTCCCTGGCCTGCGTCGTACCTGAGGCTGGAGCTGGACTTCATGGAGATAAATGAGCTTCTAACTGTAAGTCTCCATTTTGATCCTGGTTACTCATCGCCTCGTCTCGTGTAGTGTCTTTGTCTGCGGTTGCTGGTGTTGATTCCTCAAGATCTCTGGGCGGGCCCTGAATGACTGACTGGTCTCTTGTTGGGCTTTCCTGACCATGTAGCTGGTCGATGTGATGCCTCCACGACCTACCATCCTCTAACTCCACCTCGTAAGAGTAAGGCCTAGCTACCCCTATAATCTTGCCAGGTAGCCATAATGGATTGCTGGCATAGTTCCTGGCATATACATCAGCCTCAATGCAAAAAGATCTTATTCTCCCTCTAGGGGTTTTTCTGGGGCATAGTTTGGATGGAGTCTATCCAAGATAGTCCTTAGTCGGCTGCCCATTAATCAGCAGGGCTACAATTGGTTGTGGGGCATGGAGTGGCATGCTGTATTAACAAATACTGTGCTATTCTAGCTAGCCAGTCCCCTGTGGTCATCCTCCCTAGGGCCTCCTTGGCCAAGCACACCATTCTTTCAGACATACCATTACTCAAGGGGTGGAAGGGGGCTGTCAAGGCATGGCAGATTCCTTGACTTGCCAAGAAACACTCTAATGGGACAGAAGTAAACTGTGGCCCATTATCCGAGACAAATAAATCGGACAACCCATGGGTGGCGAATACCCCTCGAAGTGCCTTCATTATGGCATTGGATGCTGTGGATGCCATGAGGCTGACCTCTAACCACTTTGAATATCTGTCTACAATTATTAATAGGTTTCACCTCTGGAATGGGCCAGCTATATCTATATGCAGTCTAAACCAAGGGCCTCGAGGGGTTTCTATTCCCTTACAGGGGCTGAAAAATGGCACTTTTCTTTTTTAAGTTTTAATCCTACATCCTGGAATCGGGTAAGCACGGTTCTAAGGCGACATAAGAGATCCATGCAATTGGTTGCTGACAACAGAACATTGTCAAAATAAGGGACAACGCCAGGGATTTCCTGTAATAGCCTTTCCATGAGGCTTTGAAATATGCCAGGTGCCACACTCTCCAAATTGGAGATGGCAGCATTTAAAAGCCCTCCTGTGGGTAACTATCATTTGGGCTTCAGCTGTGGCATCATCCACAGCTTGGGCTAAGTCTAACTTTGCAAAGACTTTTCCCTCCTCCAGGGAGTGCAGCAAATGTTGCACAACCGGAACTGGGTAGGGTTTTTTTTGTAATACATGGTTAATTGTGCACCTATAATCTGCACAGATTCTTATAGACCCATCATCCTTAATGGGAGTCACAATGGGTGTCTCCCATTTCGCATGGTCTATGGGCTCGAGAATTCCTTGTTCAATAAGTTTTTCCAGCTCCACATCTACTTTATTTCTGAGGGCAAATGGTACTTGTCTTGGTTTAGAACATTTTGGGTCTACTAGAAGGTCTAAGTTAAATGACATAGGAATATCCCTGTATTTTCCTAGCCTACCTTCAAAAACGCTAGTGAAGTCTTTGGATAAGGAGTCCCATTCTGGACTACTAATGTGGTTTACTCCACTTATACCTAGCCCCAAAGGTTCAGACCAATCTAAACCTATCAGACTAGGTAAAGTACCTTGGACTACAGCCAATTTGAGTCTTCCTGAGATGTTTTTATGCTCCACCCTAAATCTGCAGCTGACTAAAATGGGTATATAGTTGCCCTGATAATCCTTAAACTTGAGGTCAGTTGGTTTCAGCCAATTTTTTGCTATCTTGGGCACCAGCAAGAACTGAGGTGAGATGGAAAGCTAACAGGCTAACAGTAACGTTTATTTCTAATAAAGTTGCTAACAAGGTTGCCGGAGCAGCAGCTAACACAATTTCCGCTCAGCTGTCAGCAACAGCTGAGTTTGCACCAGACTGCTATTTATACCCAGCTGTCAAACGGAACAGCCAATCAGCGAACAGCATAGCACCCCCTAGGAGTCAGACCGGAGTGGGAACTGCGGACATAGCAATTATCATCTACTCATTCCAGGCAGTGACTAAAACCTCAGTTTTGGACCAACTCCAAGTTCTTCTGAAACCTGATTGGGTCCATCACTCATCTTAAGTCAAATCAATCAATCAAATCAATCAAATAGATCCATTTTCCCTGCAGTGGGGAGCAGTCATATAGAGAGCTTCAGAAGTAGAACAGAGTGATCTGTCAATGGCAAGAACTGGTGACAACATACCCCAAAACAGTGTGACTGTCATTGTGATTCACCTATTAATAATTTGTATGCCATGGTGTCACAAACTCCTGAGCTGCCTCTGACTCCAGACAAAGAGAATGCAAGTTAAAATCTCCCTGAATCACCAGTCTACAGAACTCCATTGCCAACTTGATTGAGATTGTTGGCTATAGAAATTAAAGATATGTACATAGGTACATAGGTAAGGTAGACAGATGCAGAAAAATGGATGAATTCTGTAAGCCACCTTGAGTCGCCATGGGTGAATAGGCAGCAATGTAAATCTAATAAATAAATAAAAAATAAATGGATTTATAAGGAGTCTGGTATATGAGCAGCAGTTCCATCTGAGTCTTAAGATCTTGTTTCACAAACAGGATATCAAATCCAGCTACGTCTGTAGCAGCACCCGAAAAGCCATCAGATATTCTCAGATGACAGCTGCCACTCCTACATCCCTGCCCTGGGTTCACAATTGTTGCCACATCTGAATCCTAGAAGATCACATTTCTGAGAAAAGACCCACACAATCTTTTGTGCCCATCAAATTTGGTAATGCCTACCAGATTCTCTTTTCATCCAAAATCATGGATAAAGTGGGACTTATTACAGGTGGACACTGCATTAAGCAGCAACGGCCAGAGGCCAAGATCACTGCAACTTTGAAGATCAGGCTCAGGACTAAGACAGGGGTCTGGAATGAAGTTATCAAATATCTTAGAAATTTGGTTTCTACCCTTCACTTTAATCTATGCATGATGAAAGTGGGAAGAGATAGGCACAAGTGAAAAAAGCTTCAGACTTTTGGTTACTGCCTGATAGGAACATATTGTGCTGATTTGATTGGCTGAAGGATTCAAAACTCTTCTGCAAAATTAAAAGGTTTGGCTTAGGCTTGGAGAACTTTCAATGGATAAGGGACAAGAGTCAGCAATTGACAGATCTGATGGACAGCAGATAAATTTTAAAAAATGCTGGAAATACGTAGCTATCTATCTAACCAGATGGCTAAAACATGCATTGTTTTATAAAGCAGCAACAGATAAATCATAATACATCTAAACTTGTTGTGAATACGAGCTTCCCACAAGGAAACTCAACAGGGAAACAGGGAATGTTGCAAGTTGCTCCTGTAAGTCATTCCCATCATTTTTTCTCCTAAGGAGCCCCATGATAGAGTATAGGATCTCATATTCTATACCACTCCTGCCTGCCCACACTCTGCAGCAAAAACCTGCCCACAGAGCTTCCCTGCCCACCTGTACTCTCCAGTGTCCACCTCGGCACTCACATAGCACCTGCACATTCCCCACCCCCGCTCCTTGCCTGGGATTCCTGCCTCTTCCCATATAATACCCCACCCAGTCCTGGAGTTAAAATGGCATTCAGGACTGCCATCACTAAGCAATGCGGTCATGTAACATCACATTTTACAACTGTATTGCTTAGCAATAGTAAACCAAGTCCCAATTTCTGTCATAATCCAAGGATTACCTATACTAGAGCTGTGACTACCAGCTAATTAAGATGGGTGAAAAAGAATTACCTTGGCTACTTACCATTATCAAAACAGCAAATAGATGTGGCATATTCTTATCCTGCCTAGTTAGTTAATGCAAATAAAACCTTGATTTTTTTTTTATTGTGAAAACTAAAACACTAACCCTCTTAAGGAAGACAATTTCAATTATTTTACAATGATTCCGTCTCTGTACATTCCTTTTATCAAAGAAAGTGGTAATTTTTGAGGGCAAGGACTGCAAGTCCTGGATAATTGAAATTACAATCCATTACTGTATATTGTCATTGCTGATGTTAGAATTCGGAGATAATGGATGGACATATTGACAGGTCACAGAGATTGGCTAGTTTGTCTAATGTAAGCATTGCGGGGCATATGTATATAACAGATGATCACATATATTACATGGACAATAAGCAGCTATATCTTCTGATTTTGTGAAGGAACATTATTTGCTCCTATACTGCCAGAGTAGGCTTGGAAGCTGTGGTATTCAGATCTATCCAGATTTTGTTATTGTATCTACCTATATCATCATTTCAAGTTTTGTTGTTGATGGTCAATAGCTGTTTTAGGTTGGTCTGCACCAAATTATCTGTCAATGGAAGGTATCACTTTTCAGAATGGGCTGCAACCAACTGATTAAAAGCCTGAATTATGCTAAAGGAAAACTATAGTGACAATGGCATTCTGGATCTGTCATATCATAGATCATTCCTGAGAACCAGTCTATTTTGTTTTCTAACACCACTGAACCAACAATAGTTTGTAAAATATCGACTTCCGCTTCCGGTTCTGCGGGCGACGGACTCTGATCGGGCTAGCTCTGGCCCCAGAGTCCGATCCCCCCCATCTGGAGGCCCTTTGGGCCAAACGCCCCATTATTGGGGCGTTTGCCGTTTGAGGGCGGCTCGCCAGGGGTCCCCTGCCTCACTTCCAGGGGCCGGGAGGCTGATGCTGGCGCGCCCGAGGCTCCAGAGGGGGTGGGAGGCGATCGGCGGCTTTTTTCGAGGCCGCGGAGGCGCTACAGCGCCTAAGGGGACCGCTGCTAGTTAAGAAGGCACAACGGACTGAACTGACTGACTGGAGAGTGGAGCAGGCATCCTGGAGGCGAGAGGGGGGGGTTGGAGTTTCCCCCCCCCCCCTTGTAGCTGGAAAGGTGCCGTGGCAGAGAACTAGGGGGAAGGAGATGGAGTGAAACCCCTTACTTTGCTGACTTTTCCTTGGAGGATGGCTGTGGCAGAGTTTGTTGGAGAGGTCTGGTGGCCTCTCTTCCCGGTGAGCAATGGCGGTAGTCTGACTTCCTGCTTCTTTATTTATGATTGAAGACAACATTCTCCTCTGGCTTCCTGCTTGACCTACTCTATACTTCGGACTCGTTGCTCCTGTGAGCGCCCACTGGTGGATATTTGAAAAACTACTCTGACTGTCAATCCCTCTTTCTTCTCTGGAGGTTTGCCTTTTGATCTCTCATCTTCTATTGATGTAAGATGGCTAAGGGTCATAAATCAGCAGCAGCTGATATGGAAAAAATTTTGGAAAGACTGGCAAAATTGGACCAGAAGTTGGACAAGTTGGATGATGTGCAAAAAGGATTATCTGAAATTAAATCTGAAATGACACTTATGAAAAAAGATTTAAATGATGTTCAACAGCTGGCAGAGCAAAACAAGAAGAAGATGGGGGGTCTGGAGGGGGAGGTACGGGCACTCCAGAAGGTGGAGGATGGGAGAGGAAATGCAATGTTAACTTTACAATTGGATAAGATGTCTTATTTTCTCAGGTTCCAAAATGCGGAACAATTTGACCAGGAAAATTTGAGAGAAGTGATGGTTAAAATGTTGGGTGAATTTTTAGAAAGAGATTTGGAGTCTATTGGAAGGGATGTGGATTTGGTGTATAGAGTAAACTCACAATTTGCAATTTTACATAATTTACCAAGAGAGGTTCATATTAAATTTGTGAGAAGGGAACTGAGAGATGAGATATTGAGAAAACAAAGACTGGGGGCGCTGGTGTACAGGGGCAAGGAGGTCACCATCCTGAAGCAGATTCCCAGACAGGTACGAGAATCAAGAAGAAAATATTATTTTTTATCAAATAAGCTGTACCTTAAGGGAGTAGGTTTTAGGTGGTTGATTCCAGAGGGTTTGATGATTTTTTGGGAGGACAGTAAGAAGAAAATTAATAATGTAACGGAAGCTAAGGCTTTTTTTGACCAACATAAATCCTTCCTAGGTGGAGAAGATACAGGAGCCGAAGAGGGGGAAGTATTAGATGATCAAGGAGCGGGGGCGGACGGAGCTGTGGCGGCCCGGGAGGAGGGGGGAGGCCAGACCATGGTTTTAAGAGCCAGAACTAGGAAATGAAGAAAGGAGGGGAAACTATTGTTTAATGTTTTTTTTAATTGACATTTTTCTTTTTCTCTCTTCTTTTATCGTATTTTGTATAATATTTTTTTTGTTTATATAATTTTTATATAACCTGGTTGTTTGTTTCGACTTAAGATAATAATGTCTGTTGTGTGAGAACTTAAAAAAGAAAATAATAATTGAAATATCTTTATATAAAGATATTGAAAATTCAACATATTGTAAACTATAATATTGTATATTTTTAACCAATAAAAACTTTTTTAAAAAAAAATAGTTTGTAAAATATCTGCTTAATAATGTGTTTCTGTATAGAGCAGTTGGACCATAGGCTTGACTGTAAATAACAGAGGCTAAATTCCACCCACCGCATGGAACCTCAGTTGAGTGACTACCTCTCAAGTTGCTTGCTTTAGGGAAATAATGGAGGAACAATGCCATGTACACCACCTTGAATTCCTTGAAAAGAGGTGGGATATAAAACTTATACATTCATATATACAATCAATGGCACTTGCATGAGGGCACAGTGCACTAATATTCCTGTGGATGACTTAGAACAAGGATTTAGAACAAGCTCTTTTCAAGTCCCACATAGCTGGCATGACCAGAAAGCAAGAATTACACAGATTTCAGTAAATTATCTTTAATGCTAGCCTGGGGTTAATACAGAATCTTGGCAACTGTTAAGAATTTTCCAGCCTCAGAATGTTAATTAAAGCAGAGTTTCTTAATATTTTGAAATGCTTTTTTGCAGATACTTCCACAACTGGATTGAGTTGCTGTTTATTAGATAATCTGTCAATTGACTTGTTTACTTTTACATTCTCTCTTCCTTTACCAGCCACAAATTCTTATAACTGTGGCACCTCAAGATCTGTTTTCAAGGGGGGGGGGGAAACAATTACATCTGAACAGGCTGAATTCAGTTAGCCATTTGTAGACTACACATTTAGACACACCATGAAGACACAGATCACAGTCTATAAAATAAATCAAAATTCCAATTCACTTCTAGCTTCATTAGTCTCTAGCCAGCTGTTTAATTTTTTGATTTCCAACCAAGGTTGTGACTCCTTTTCTTTCCTAGCTTCATTAACCAGGGAGGAGAGTTCCAGTGGGGAACAAAAGCAAAAGCAAAATTGAGCTATCCCACTTCTTTCTTTTCTTTAATAAACCCAACTAAGAATATATTCCTGTTGATGACTGGTTCCTCACTGTTGGTTTTCTTGACCTTCAGATGTCCCTGCCATTTATTGATTGCAAGTCAAGGATTTGGGGTGGGTGGATTTAAAACACTTTGTTTCCAAAGCTCTTGAAACAGGATTCTTACATAGAAATTTGCTGCATCACAGTATTATTGCTTTCAATACTGTAAAATTCTATTAAAATTCACAGGATTTCCAGTGTGCTGGACACCCTTGCTGAGAATTCTGATAACTGTACTGTGACTGCAATACATCTGAAAGGCTATTATCAAAATTAAGAAATGGCTCTAGCCAGCCAAATGAAGCTAGAGCCAAATGTTGCTTCTCCACAAGTTCCTTCACCTTTGCCCAATATATACTGAACTATGCAGCAGAAGAGCCAGCATCTTGTTTTAACCTGCTTATTTCAGCTTGTAAAAACAAAAATGATTTGTTGATCATATATTGTCCCTTGCTTGTAAGTCCCCTTGGAATGTTCAGAGCATAGCAACACACATAAACAACATCCTTAAAAACCAATGTCTGCATCTGTATTTGAGCACACACAAATCCACACATGCAAATTTATATATGCTGTAGTCTGATTTAAAGTTTGACTCTATCACTTTAACAGATTTTTGTTTTCTTCTACAGGTTGAGGAATCCTTCTGGCTTGGTATGTAAAAACAGAAAAGAATGGTTACTTCAAGATGGCTAATAAAATATGTTGTAAGCCTCACTGAAAACGTCTGTGATTGAGGTATAACAATTTCAAAGTTAGAAATGAAACAGGATGTAGATTAAGATATAACAATAGTGACATTGAAATTAAGTGATCCATAGGTCAAAGAAAATCACAGATTAGTCTTAAGCTAAAATATAATGTTGCCTCTATTTCTTTGTATAATGGAAAATTCCATGGACCCCACTATAAAGAGAAAGTTCGAATGATAACGCCGTGGACTTACATGGGGCTGTCAAACAGGCAATAGCTTTCCAAAGAACCCGGAGGCTCCAACTGGTCCAGAACGCAGCCGCACGGGTGATTATGGGAGCGTCATGGCGCTCCCATGTAACACCTGTGTGAGCTGCACTGGCTCCCGGTGGTCCTCCAGGTGTGATTCAAGGTGTTGGTGACCACCTTTAGAGCGCTCCATGGCTTAGGACCTGGATATTTACAAGACCACCTGCTGCCACCGAGACCCTCCCACCAGCCAGTATGCTCCCACAGAGAGGAGCTCCTCCAGGTGCCATTGGCCAAACAATGTCGACTGGTGGCCCCCAGGGGGAGAGTTTTCTCTGTGGGAGCACCTGCCCTCTGGAACGAGATCCCCCCGGAGATACAGACGATTCCAGATTTATGTACTTTCTGTCAGGCCCTCAAAACTTTTTTATTTCATCAAGCTGGGCTGGCCTAACTCTCCAATTGTGTAATTTTAATTTGAATATTTAAATGGGGGATTTTAACTGTCAGGCCAAATTGTTTAATATATTTTTAAATTGTTTTGAAATTTTGTATTTGATGTTTTTTACTTCTGGCTGTTCACTGCCCTGAGTCCTTCAGGAGAAAGGTGTGGGGATGATTGCTTTCTCAGTGGCTGGCAAACCACGCTGAGGAATGCAATGTCAGCATGATGATCCTATCTCAGGAAGTGTGAGACGTGAGATTTGGCACATAGGCAGAGAACATTATTTGCAACAGGAAAACATGAGCTGTCCACATGGATATCATGAGCTTTGTTTAGCCAATTGGGATAAGTGAATCCTTATCAATGAATCAGCTTCTGCCACGGAGACTATGGATAACAATAAAAGGGAGCTGCCAGAAGCTTTTTGGTGTGCCTTCCCATTAATCTTCTTCCTGCCTATGCGTCTTTCTTCATCACAACAACATCTGGTGACCCCGACGTTATACCCCGCTGCACTCATTTGGCCGGATGAGCCCAGGTGCACCACAGCGAACTTCGCTCCCAAAAATACGTGAGTATTGGGGGGGGGGAGGGAATTGTCAGCTCCATAGAAGCTTCATGCAAAAGAGCTACAGAAAATACTTAAGAATAATGGAACAGCAGGAATTAGTTTAAGTGATTTAGAGCAATTAGTAAATGAAATAGGTTGTCAATGTCCATGGTATCCTGAAGAAGGAACCTTAGACATGCGGGATTGGATAAAACTTGGAATACATTTGCATTCGCCACCACGAGCACCAATACAACATTTGTTGCTATGGCAAAAATGTAAGGAAGCAATTGAGGTTATGGGGACTCATAAACTCAAGGCACCATCACCATCTCTCTCTTTGCTTCCTGAAGAGGGGTCTGCTCCCCCTCCACTATATATTCAGCTGACTTTTTCAGCAGCAACTATGCTGCAGCCAGCGGAGCCTAGCTCCCCAACTGCTTCCTTACCGATCGCTCTTTCACAGGAGGCATTTAGCGCAGTCAGAGCAAGGTTTCGGGAAAAGCAGCAAAAAGGAACTCTCACTGGGATAGAACTTGCAGAGGGTCTCCAAGCTTTTCCGGTCACACAGACAGTCAATCCAAAAGGGCAAGCTCAATATCAGTGGAATCCCTTGCCATATCAAATTTTGAGAGAGCTGCGGAAAGGTATCACAGAGACAGGTTTGCGTTCCACCTATACTGTTGGAATGGTGGAAGGCATATCTAATGGTTATAATTTGATCCCACAAGATTGGAAGGATTTGTTTCGCATGCTTCTCACACCAGCACAGTATGTTGTTTGGGATTCAGAATATCAGAGAGAGGCAATTTATGCAGGAAACAATTCAGGAGGTTTATATACACCAGACCAACTGTACAGAGTTGGTGCTTTTACTACAATACAGCAACAAGCCGCTGGCACACCCCTGCCAGCCTACACCGTTATAGGGCGTTGTGTGATCAAAGCATTTAAGAGAGTGCCAGTTTCAGGCAAACCTAGCAAGTCTCTTGCAGCAATTCGACAGGGTGCTGGTGAAATATATTCTGATTTTATTGATAGATTGCAAGAAGCTATTCAGCAGCAAGTAGATAATGAGGAAGCTAGCGGAGAAATAATGAAAAGGCTAGCTTATGAACATGCCAATGCGGATTGCCACTGCGCATTGCAATCTGTTGTTAATAGAGGGGATTACACCTTGGCTGATATGTTGAAAGCATGCGCTGATATAGGCACAAATGTTCATCAAATGGATGCCTTAGCAGCTGCCTTACAAAAAGGAAAGTTTGGCAAGCTCAAAGGTAACTGTTTTAATTGTAATAAACCTGGCCATTTTAAACAGCAGTGCAGAGCTCCTGGTGGTGGAGCCCATAAAGGCAATGGGCCAGGAGGAGGTTAAGTAACTAAATCAAAAACTGTTTGCCCTAAGCCAGTATGTTTGTCAAATTGTCACCTCCCTCCCTGGTTCATATATTACACCATCTTTGGATGATGATCTTCTGTCCCTCTTTTTGACATTACAGCAAGTTTTGCAAATTAGAAAGAATCAAATTTACATCGCACATATTAGAAGTCATCAGTCTTTCCCAGGCATGTTGTCAGAGGGAAATGCTATTGCAGATGCCACAACAAAGCAACATGTTCTGTCTGTTACTCCATGGGAAAGTCATTCTATGTTTCATCAAAATGCCAAGGCTCTTGCAAAACAATTTCACATTCCTCTAGATCATGCTAGAGCAGTCATACAACAGTGCCCTCAATGTTCTTAAATCACCCCATCTCCCTCCATTGGGGTGAACCCAAGAGGTCTTAAAGCAAATGAACTTTGGCAAATGGATGTAACCCTATACCTCTCATTTGCCCCTTGGAAATATCTTCATGTAACTATTGATACTTTTTCTCATTTTATTTGGGCTATTCCTCAGAAAGGAGAAGCCACCAAACATGTAAAAGTGCAATAAATAAATGTTGTTAATCATTGCATTCAAACATTTGCTGTCATGGGCCTACCTTCTATGTTAAAAACAGACAATGGCCCTGCATATTGTAGTCGCTCCTTTGCTGAATTTTGTGACAAATGGCAAATTAAACATCTTTTTGGCATACCTTATAACTCTATGGGACAGGCCATAGTGGAGCGAGCAAATTTTACATTAAAATCTGCTTTGGATAAACATAAACTAAACAGGAGGGATTCCTATAGGTCTCCCTGGTAAACAGGAATGGTTGAATAAAGTTCTATTTACTCTGAATCATCTTAATATGACAATTTTATCAACTCCAGTAGATAATCATTTTGGAAGTAGATTAAGTCATCCCCAGTCACAGGTAATGTATAGATTATTGCCTAATCCCGAATGGCATGGACCTGTTCCCTTGTTGACGTGGGGATGGGGATATGCTGCTGTGTTTGCTCCTATAGGTCTGGTGTGGATCCCTGCTCCATGTGTGAAACCGTGGAAGGATGGCGTGGCACCAAGGACTGAAAAACCAGATCCCGAGCTTCTCACTCAGCCTGCAGAACCCTCAGCAGGATCGAGACCAAGCACCTTGTCAGGCACATCAAGTGACCTGGGGACAGATTAAGGCCCTCTCTGCTCAATCTACAAAATTGCTACAGGAAAAGGACATGCCGCAGACATCAGAGAACTTTTTGGTAGCGGCATTTGCTTGTTTAAATGCTAATTCTGTAACTATTGTAATGTGTATTCTTTTTATGTGTATCTTTCCTCCTGGCATGGCTACAGTGACTTTGCAAGATGGAATTCCAGAGCAAGGACTTTGGGAATGAAATTCCTATACATTGTTATTTCAGTTGTCCTTGCTTTAATTTGTTGTTGCTGCTGTGTGCAATGTTTGCCTGCTTTGTTAATGGTATTTCGTCCAAGAATTCGGCCCTCCAGATCTGAAGTTATGTATGCATACAAATTATTAAAAAATAAAGAATAAAATAAAAAGGAGGACATGTGGGGATGATTGCTTTCTCAGTGGCTGGCAAACCACGCTGAGGAATGCAACGTCAGCATGATGATCCTATCTCAGGAAGTGTGAGACATGAGATTTGGCACGTAGGCAGAGAACATTGTTTGCAACATGAAAACATGAGCTGTCCACATGGATATCATGAGCTTTGTTTAGCCAATTGGGATAAATGAATTCTTATCAATGAATCAGCTTCTGCCACGGAGACTATGGATAACAATAAAAGGGAGCTGCCAGAAGCTTTTTGGTGTGCCTTCCCATTAACCTTCTTCCTGCCTATGCGTCTTTCTTCATCGCAACAACAGAAGGGCGGTATATAAATTTAAAAATTGAATTGAATTGAATTGAATTGAATTGCAATTTGTACAATTTCTCTGACTATCTCCACAGATTACGGCTACTTCTTTCTCTTGTTTTCCTTTCCTTCCCTTTATTTCT
Source organism: Ptyas mucosa (assembly GCA_012654045.1). Taxonomy (NCBI): domain Eukaryota; kingdom Metazoa; phylum Chordata; class Lepidosauria; order Squamata; family Colubridae; genus Ptyas; species Ptyas mucosa. The sequence goes on along the minus strand of WNWU01013802.1, from coordinate 23,754,508 downwards.
TCCTCCATCTCCTAATTCAGAGCATTCATGGTCTAGAGGAGCAAAATTGGACAAATTATAATTAAACTAATGATTTTCCACGAAACCAGAATGATTTCCAACTTCGGTTTCTGATTCATTGGAAACATATCATAACTAGTATTACCTATTATCTGCACGTGAAATGTTAATAAACTATATCACTACAGACCAGAAATCAAATGAAGCAGATATGTATGCAAAGAAGAGGGTTTATGAAAACTCACAGCATGATACCCATGTATACAGGTATTCCTCAACTTACAACAGTTCATTTAGTGACTGTTCAAAGTTACAATGGCACTGGAAGAAGTGACTTATGATAGTTTTTCACACTTATGACCATTGTAGGCATATAATCACGTGATCAAAATTCATATGCTTGGCAACTAACTCATGTTCATGACGGTTGCAGTATCCCGGAGTCATATGATCACCTTTAGCCTTTTTTCTATTTTTTTTCTCATTAGAGCATTAATGTTCCCATTATTGTTTTTAGCTGGCTGGGAAATTCTGGGAGATGAAATCTGTATATCTTAAAAGTTGCCAAATTTGATAAACACTGCATTAGAATTTCCCCTTTTACTTCTACGGCAATAACTCTGTGTTGCAGAATTTGTTTTAAAAAGTGACTTCTATGTAGTCCAAGTCAACATTTAATCATTGTGACACTACTTTATTCTTACTGGTTTATGTTTTCATTCATTTCATTTTCTTAAATAACAAAAGAAAGACAAACTCCAGAAAACCCTAATTTAACTAAATAATCCATATAACTATTTTGCTTCAAAGGTAACCCAGTCATTGAACTTTTGACAGGTCGGCAACCAATTAGTTCATAAATTACTAGTTCAGCAGGATATTTGTACAGGTGTCTGACAGAACACAGATTATAAATGCAATCAGTAAATAAACCTAATGGGACTATATCAAGGTTAAAATTCTGTGAGCATAAATCACAGTATTTGTTCATGGTTATGCAGTAGAGGAAATCATTTAATGATAATAATTAACTTATAGGCTTGCATCCGAAATTCCTGGGAATAGAACTTCAATTATGGGATGCTTTTGCTGGCATGCTAGGATCTCTAATCTGGCAAAAACACTAGCAAAGCCAGCATTTTGAAAGGCTCTGAGCAGAACCTTTCAGAATCCTGGCTTCACTAGTGTTCTCTCCTCCAGACAGAAGGATGCTAGCAAAAGATATTCCAAAGGAGAAAACAGTAAAGTTCCTGAGCCTCATTGCGAATCAGAGACTTTCAAAATGCTTGGCTAGAGTTGCTAGAGTTTTCCTCTCCAGCGGAGAAAACACTAGTGAATGCCATCATTCTCACAATGGTTTGGAAAGTTGCTTCTCCAAATCACAGAGTTTGGAGAAGGAACCTTCCAAACAATCTTGAGAATGGACCCACATGCAGGATAGAACAAGGTGATGGAAAGCTAAGTGGACCTGGGTGTAGTAATGGAGGAAGAGGATATGCACGCCGGTAGATCTAGCTGGCTGATGCCTCCCAGCCCATGGCAAGTTTCTATGTTCCAGTGGATGCCTGGCCTCTAAGGGCTTTCCCCACGCCTTCAGGGACTTTCACATATTTGCTTAATGATCATAACAGGAAGAGTTTGGATTGCAGGTGCTGAGTGGGGCACTCATGTGGATGCTTTGCTTAATGACTGCAATGACTTACAACCAAAATTCCAGGATCAGTTGTGGTCATATGTCAAGGACTATCTACAGTATATTTAGTTTCCAAAGCATAATAAAATACATTTAAAAATTATTCTAGTTCTTATTTCATATTCTGTTTAACATTATTAGAAATACATGCTCTAAATCAATAGTAAAAATGGTACTTGCCCAACAGGAAGAGATTTAAAATGAATAACAATGGCTTTTAGAATTATCACAATGATCACAGCCTTAATTAGGTATCATTAGTGGAGCAAATCTTTTTTTTTTTGAAAAGTTTTTAAAAAAATTTTACATACATTTTCTCCCCCCTCCCCAACCACCCCCCGGACTTCCCAGAGCAAATACAAATACAAAATAAAATACAGCTCAAATTCTCTAAGTTAAACTCCATTTCACACTTATCATAATCCTAATCATTAAACAAGTAAATAAAAGGAAAGCAAGTCTTCTTTCTTCTTATTCCATCTAATTCGACAGAATTAATCTCCATGTCTCCATTTATAGTTACAGCAATTAATAAAACAATTAAGTATTACATAATCACACCTATCATTACTCAATATAACTAATTAATACTTAGCAAATTATTAAGTCTATACGATCTAACAAAATATTTTATAACTTCTTTCATTTAAAACAGAGAAAAAAAACCCAACAACAAAGAAGAATAAAGAAACCCTCAATCAAAAAAAAAACAAACCCCAAATTTAAAATAGAATACTATATAAAATCTTCCATCCTCCATTTTTAAACCATCAAGGTCCAGTTATAGTTAAAACACTTAATTAAAAAAAACAATAATAATAAAATTTTTAGTCAAAAAAGGAATACAACAGTCAAACCTCTTATAAATTTATCAATACAGATAAAACATCATTTAATAACTATATCAAACATTTAAATTCTTCATACTAGATTAAACCAATTGCTAATCTTCTTGTCTTCACATCTTCCAACAGCGTATAGAATATCTTCATCATTTACGTCTACCCACCTAAATAGTAAATTGCTTCTTTATAAAACCCCCCCCCGAGTGACTTTATAATTATATTTGTAATAATATCCATCAAATCCAGTCAAAAACTAGATTAGTAGATTCATCAGACGTATTAAGGAAACCACCAGATCAACTGCAATTGCTCTAGATCCATAGTCCTTTTGCCTTATATTTATTACCATCAAACAGGAAGCTCCAGTTTAGTATATTCAATAAGACTTCTACGTTTAGAGTTAGATCCAGATTTATCACAGTCCTTAATAAAATATTCCAAATCCTTCAAGTCAGGGCATATTTCACAACCCAACACACCAGCATTGCTGTGATCTGTTTATTCTTCTCAGAATATTCCAATACAGCTATAGATTGCCTCCTCATCGTTCATCGCTTGGTTAACTGGCATTAAACTGCTGTCTACTTTCCCCCCCCCAAAAAAAATTCAAAATCTTTAAACATTTAAACAATGCTTTTTAAGGACCATCATCTCGTCAAGCAGGGTTATTTTCCATTTCTCCAGGCTTTCTTCTTTTCCTTTTTACGAACTTTCTTCTTAACTTTGATCCCTCTGCCTTTTTTAACTCCAGTAAAATTTTGCGGTTTTTGGGATTGGATATTATAAACTTTTTGCAGGAATGTAGCTTCTTCTGGAAACAGCTCATCAACTGCCAGAGTTTCTTGCTCCTGCTCAGCCTTCATCTTTCTCTCTTCTATAAAATCTGCTATGGTCTATTGTTTTTTTTCCTTTCCCAGCTCTTCATTCAATCCCCCACTGCTAGATTGCAACTCAGTATTTCCATGTATTTCATTGTTTCCAGCTTGAGAAGCTTGAAATATAGTATCAATTCTTTTCAATAAAGCAGAGGTAATTGAGCTCAAAGCTTCCTCAAAGTCAGACCATTGAGGGTTAAATAACCCTCCTTTCCTTTCTTTGTTTTCAAAAAGCCCAGCCATCCGGCCCCCCTTCTTTCTTCCCCTCCAGAAGGACGGGGGGGGGGGGGGGGGAAAGAAAGAAAAAAAGGAATTTCAAGAAAAAAGACTTTTTAATTTATATTGCTGCTTGAGTTATTATTATTACATCCTTTCTTATTTCATCCACTTTTCAAAAAGGAGTTTTACGTTTCAGACAGGGGCTTATCAATAATTGCTTTTAACTTTCACTTCTTCACGCCCCGTTGAAACTCAAACGCCATCTTGCTTTCACTTTCCACTTAGGAGAAATCTTTTAAGAAAGTAAATCCCTGGAGTTAAAAAAAAAAGAAAAAAAATACTTGCTGTTTCCTTCGTGCAACTTGTGCTCTGCCAACTTGGTTCAAGAAGTATTTGTTTAAAGTTGTTTAATGGGGTGGCCACGGCATCTAGTTCTGACAGGGAAAAACTTCCCCGTCAGAGGCATCCCAGGTCCGGAGCTTTGACAGGCTTCACGGGGAGCTCTCATCTTCGAGCACCAGATTATTAGCAAAATCTGGTGCTCTTAGGGAGCTCTACCCCACCCGTCTGCTCTCCTTCCCCCCCTTCTTCCTGGGAGGAAGGATTCCAAACCGCAAGACAGCCGATTTTCGCTGTTCTTGCGATTCTACGGAGTCTGGGGCTGGCGCTTCACAAAGAAGCGTCTGGCGATGCCGGCGGCTCAACCAGGAAGTCAGTGGAGCAAATCTTAAATTTACATTACAGAGGAAAAGATTTTTCAGATTTTTATGTCTAGAAAATTACTTCCTTTTTTATTAGCAACATTATTATTAGAGGGGAGAAACAGTGGTGGGTTGCCTCTGGTTTGGACAGGTTCACAAGAACTGGTAGTAAAACAAGCAGAAGGCTCCGCCCACTGACCCGGATGTCATCATAGATAATCTGCGCATGCACAGAAGAGCACGTGCAGGTGCAATGCGAACCGGTAGTAAAGGTAAGTAGAACCCACCCCTGGGAGAAACCTGTAATATACTCCATTGTTGAATATAACCAGATAGAGAAAGTAAGATATGATCGACAATGGACAAGAGATAAAGTAAATCACACAGATGTATTGATTGAATTTGTGCAACATTGCTGGACCTATTTTTGAGCCTATCAACATATTAGAGAGAATGAATGTACTCATACATCAAGATAACACAATATTGAATTCCTTGTAATTTATAAGCTAGACAGTGACATCTCAAACAGATCTGACATGTATAATGAATATACTTCTCTCTTTTTGCTTCACTTGAAACTGGATGACTGCATGGAATATTGTATGAATGTCTGAACAACTGCTAAATATTAATGAGCAATTCTAATCAGTAAAAGAATGTTCAAAACATGTATTTAAAACTATAAATTAATAATAAAGTACACAACAAAACATAGCTTCTTAATATATAAAATTAACTATCTCACTTCAGTCAAGTTGAGGGTAATTGGTTCTTTTGCTTATTAAGAAGTTGCAAAAAATTTCAGAAGGCTTCAAACACCAAGTTTTAAAAATAAAGTCAAAAAGCTTTGTTTTAATGCCTGCATGTTGGTTAATGTGATCCTTTTTTAAGATAAAGCTTCTCTAAAATACTGAAAGAGACAGAAATAGTAGTGATGGGTGGATTGAGAAATTGTGGGTGGCAATATAGCTCTTAAAAGTGCATGAAGTCTGTAGAGGTTTCATTCTGTAAATGATTTGCTGATTCAGTACTCTCAATCTATTTGTATTATTAAATTCTACTACTCTAACACTTGAACACATGATTAGAATGCAGTCCAGTGGACAGGAATACATTGTAAATGTATTTGGAAAATCAAATGCTCTGTGCCTAAAATTTTTCAATTAGATAAGATCTGAAAGTACGACATTCTTAAAAAAGCAAAATATTAGTATCAATTCTTTTCTATCAAGAATATGAATATACACCAATATTGCCATAGGAATGGGTCCTCTTTGTTGCAAAAAGAGTGAACAAATAGTTTAAATTAATGCATAAAAGGGATAAACCAAACAATTACTTGCATATTTAAATTCACCAATTGTTTTCTGTGAAATAACTCAGTGCATGCTTAATTTAAAAAAAAAATGCTGAATATGGAATGTATTTTTTTCCACTAGACATTAAACAGATTTCTTTTAAATTAACAAGTTTATCATATTCTTATTCATATGTATCACATGTCAGAGTGCACACAGTGTGACTATTTTGAGACAACCCAGGAGCAAAATACAGTAAACAGGGGTTTGTCTTTCAAATAGTGATTTATCAACAAGGAATATATACATACACATATTAGGCAAAGTCAGGCAATCAATCATCAACTACAGCATGGAAGCACACATAGAGAGAGAAATACGTCCTCACAGGGCCTCTCATATTACAGCCTCTTCAAGCGGTAGCAGTCTAATTACCCTGCTGACTCATTGCTACCATTGCATCATCATTACAGCGCTATAGTATTACATTACAGCAGCTGGTCAGTTCTTAAATCATCATTACCCTGACATCATATATTCTATAGTTACAGCAAATGCATTTTCAGTTGCATTTATTATTATGAAACATTATCTGCCATATACCTTATAAAATAGAATACATTATATAATCATCAAAGAATTGTTTTTTTTAGAAATGTATAAATATTAATAGTCAAAAATACATTTGTAATTCATTTAGGAAATGTCAATATATTACAATTTAATAAAAGAACAAAATTAGATAAACAGATTTCCAGATGATTCCTTTCATTTCCCAGATCTGGTTCAGAAAGTTCCTAAACACAGGGGAAGAAGAAATATTCTTGACTTGGTTATGCCATGAGAAAGACATTCCTGGATAAAATCCATGTACTATAAATGTAAGATTAAAAAAATGAACCAAAACAATTAAAATAGCAAATACCTCACTGGACTCCAGGCAAGTGGCACAGAGCGCAAAGACAGATGCTCAAGTTGCTCCTAGCAAGGGAAACTTGTTCTTCTGAGATTTAAATTAGCTCCCTGCTGAAATGCACAGGTGCTGCCAATCTTTCCTTAAGCTTTGTTGGTCACTCCATTGTCTTGCTGCTTGCCCCAAAGTCATGCATTATAGCAAGGTGCAGAGATCCCCAAAAGAATAGGATGAGGTGCCAAGTGAGTGCCTGGGTAGCCTCCATTGCCCCACATCTGACTCTGAGGGCATGACACTAAAAACTGCATGATTTGCTTAACAACCATGATGATTTGCAGAATGACCATAGCAAAAAGAATTGGGCACAACTCAGTGACAGAAGTTCCAATCCCAATTGTGGTTGTAAATTGAAGATTACCTGTGTATGGTTATGCTACATAGTATTGTTAAATTGGGGTGGGTGGGGGTGGGATTGTTTGAAAGTTATAAACCATCAAGCATTCACAACTGCAACTAATTTCCATAATGCAATGTGAACAATATTCCAAAGTACACTTCCCTAAACTGATGCTCACCAAATGTGCTGAGACTTCAATTCCTAGAATCTACAATCAAGCAGAGTACATCTCAGGGCACAAATTGAGGAAAACTGTTATTAAGTCATTTATTACACAGAAAAAATAGAACAAAATAAAGCTAAGGTATGATTGTAATTGTATGCCATTATCTTTTTTGCTGAAATATTCAATTTGGTGGTAAATGTGTATCTATGCACTCCAAATAAGTTTAAAATATTTCTTACCAACTATGGCAGTATGCTGTTTATCTAATTACTGCATTAATAAAATGTTAAGTATGTGTTAATAAAACTGTATAATAATAGTAAATTTATTACAATAAGGAATTATTGGAGATTTTTAATTTAAATGGCAGATGTAGCTGAATATTTTTATGAAAACATGGAGAATATAACTGGAATTAATTATAAAAACAATGAGACTGTGCGACTTTCAAACAGTCAGGCTTTTTAAAAATTTTAATATTCAACCTGTTTTAATAAAATCTTTTTGGAGTAGCAATGTAAGTTCAGAAAGACAAAAGGTTGCTTCCAAGTTATTCACATCATCACAGCATTAATGGAACAATCTCAACCCAAGAGGAGATTTTGAGGATGGGGAGTTGAATATGAACTTCACCCCTCTCAATACTCATGCTGCTATCAAATCCTGGGAGAAAGACTTCCTCATTTTCAGAAACATAGTGATATTTAATTATTTTATAAAGTATCAGTTTATTTTTTGAGCAGCCATGAATTTTTATTCAAAAACAAATGTTTTGATCTGTAACTCATAATGGCAGGTGACAATTCAATAGATTTTCATAATTGTGATGAGCTCACAGCAACTTATGCAATATGTGAAAAAAGTAAGTACCGTAATACCCATTGAAATTTATGACTTTTGATCTTACTTAGTTTGATCTTAATTTCAACAATAGTGATAGGTAAAGGGGATATAATACAGCTAATATCGTGCACCATTTATTTTTTTGTCCTTTGTGTAACTTTTTATTTAAGTTACAAAAATAATTCTTATATTTATTTATTATTATTCATGCACGGTAATGCATAAATAATATAAACTGTATCCATTCCTATGCAAGTCTTACTCGATATGTGATGATGCATTATTATCTATCTTCATACATCATTCTAAACTGTAAGGCTACTTTATCAGCCAACAACTTCAGCAGTAAACAGGCCCACTCACATATGGTGAATCTGTCCATGAGAGGCTATGATTAATGAGCAGTCTGTGGCTAGATGAACTTAATGTGAGATGTAAACATGAGATTCTAGGTTTATCTTCCTAGAACAAAACAAGAAGAAACCATGGTTTGGTATTCATTTTTAGTTGCTTTGTTTCTGTATTCTTAGGGGGGAAACAAAACCAATTCCTTGTTCTCACATCTTGTTTAACTAATCAAGCCACAGATTTCCACTAACAGGAAGAATCAGAAAGCATATTTGCCCATAAGCTGTTTTTTGGATTACATAAAAAAAGATTACAACCTGAAAACTAACTTTACATTTTAAGCTTGTTTAGGTTTTGTAAATCTTGATGTTTCTGTATCTCACTTACATCTTTTTCTATATATTTGCATTTTTTAAAATTCTTTAATGCAATTTCCCATAAACAATAGTTTCCCAGCTTCCACATGCACTTCTTTAAAGAATTCTCAAGTGAGATACTAGTTTTTATGCATGAATGGACTTTTTTTTTTTGATAGATTGATGTATTCAGATGGGGGTTGTTTGAATTGTAGCTTTTATTTTTGTTAGTTGCCAATATTTTAATTTGTTGACTTCTCACAAGTTTCTCTTGGGACTGAGTGGAGAAAAATAATTGCCTACAGTATTCCATTTTAACTTCTTTTTGTTGAGACTTCCAACTGTATACTGGAAAAGGGACACTTTTCCTTTTCTTCTTTCTGGATATGGTCAATAGTATTTAATTTACAGGGCAGGTTGTTTATCAAGGCAAGAAAATGCCTTCTGATAGCTCCAAAAGAATAGCAGCTACCTTTGTCAATCCTTGGGTATATGGGTCTTATGATGAAAGGGGAAATTGTAGCTACTACTTCTGGTATTCTAGCAAACTACTAATGTAATAAATATCTAATAAATTTATGAAATAATGCTTAATTTCAAGCATTGGTTTCATCCCACATACTGTTCTCCCTCAACTAAATGGTTCAGGAGGATTCTCTGCTGATGCTCCCTTTTTTTCCCTGTTAGGCAAGGATGTTGCCAGAGAAATTCTGCCAGAACTGATGACTTCTGCCATGTGATTGAAGTGCATGCACATACATTATGTGATTGAAACACTTCTGAATGTTTTCCTCATGTGTATGCTAAGAACTTTATTAATTTAATTCATGACATATGGAAGCTTATACAGAGGCTCATTTTCACAGCTATTCCAATGTGCTTTCCTCCCACTCCAAGCGCTGGTCACTCTACCTATTTCTCAAGGTCAAGTAAACCTGTTTGAATCTTGTTTTACATTTGATCAAGGCATTATTGTGAAAGCCCTGAATTTGATTTTCCATGAGGCCGATATTCTTCTGAGTAAACTATACTCCCCCCCCAAAAAAGGAAAGGAAATAGTTGCAGTTGAATGTCTGCTGTCACCTATAGTCCAAGCACAAATGGCCACAGAAGCATTCAGCAGAGTAGCCAGATGGGAGGGGATAATCTTTTTGAGCTCAGCAGGTAACTGACCTCCAAAGTCCTTCTCCATGCAAACTACAATGCCTGCATTTGAGATTTTCTCACATATTCCCAGGGAAAACACTATTTTCAAGCCAGAACACTTTAGATAGGCTTCAGTCTGCCTAGCAGTGGGCTGGTTATGAAATGAAGGCTCCATGAACTCAGTAAATTTAAATTGGGGCATCCTTGACCAGGTGGCTGTGTGGATGAGTCCATAGTGGCAGAAAATTATCTCTTCTGAACAAAAAGTAAGATGAATATGAATATGGATGTGTGCATGTATGTAAGCATCAAATTTTGTATATATATTTCATTATCATTATATCATTATATAAGAAAGCACTCTTTTCCTAATAGAAGCCAAATATATTCTGATAAAACTGCACTATTCCTCAAAAAGATCTTATGGCACAGTTTAGCAATTTTTCTCCAAATCAGAATTTAATATATGCAATGGCTTGAAAGTACTATTTTCAAAAACAGCTGAAAAAAGAACAGTAAGTGGAGGTAGAGAAAACTGTTTCCAAAACAGCCATACAATTATGCTGGTTAAATTGTTAATGTTTTTCTTTCTTTTCTTAGATTTCAAAATATTGCAGTTCAAAGAAGAATAAATCTATGGTACTGACTGAGAAATTGGGCTTCTTTAGAACCTCTGAAAAATACACTCCAGAAAAACATGAGATAAAGAGAAGTCACTAATGGGTTCTCAGAAAAAAATAATCACAAAGTATTTTTCTTATTTAATCTTAGGGAATGAGATAATTTTTGTAGCTGTTTTTAGAAAGTAGAATGGAAAAGGATTGTGTTGCTTTTTTAATTATTAGTTTATAATTATTGTTACAGTCTTGTATTGTTACTTGATCACTTTGGGGCATCTATATTTTAATCTATTATTTCTCTAGAAATGTCAGTAAACAGCTGACAAATCTTCTTTGGACTCAGGTGCCTTCATCAATAAAAATATCCATCATAAAAATTAATATATATCTGAAATGCATCCTATTTTAATAATCATAACTCATTAATTAATTGTGCTCTAATTAAACTTGGCAAGACAGTATTGAAAGGAATAGCGCAGAAAAATATTTACTGCAATAGATTTTTATTAATTTGTATTCATCTAGAATGCAAAGAATCTAAAGTATAGTATTATAGTAACTTGCTAGTTAGTTCTGTATTTTTTTTTACTTTTTTAACATTATGAGGAGCAAGGAACTGCTTTATATTACAAAATTCTACTCCATTAAAAGGCAAATCAAGCCAGAAATACCAAATCTCTAAGGATCAAGGTTTGAAGTAAGAGAAATGTTTTAAAAAAGGAAGAAGAAAAGAAGGCGTACAATTAGTGGACTAAAATTCTGATACCTCTCAACAATTTTCTGCAGTCTGTTCAACGATCAGTTCAACCTGATGGATATAAATTAAGTTTGCTCACAGGAAGCGGTGAAATCCGGCCAGATCTATCCAGCTCACATGAACCAGTAGCACCCACGGCAGGAGGCTCCACCCACCCACCAGGACGTCATTACATCCCGTTTTTGACCCTCTGTGCATGTGCAGAAGGCTCTGCGCATGTGCAGAAGAGGCACGCGCGCTCACACTCCCAAACCAGTAGTGAAGGTAAGTGCATTTCACCGCTGCTCACAGGTAAGCAGATAGAAAATGGGAACCTAAAAAAAAGCTTCAGTGCACATTTAATATCAAGGCTTTGAAAATGATTAGAAGTGCTTTGCATCTAACACTGAGTACAACATTTCTCCATAATTCAACAATATGGACTTTTTTCAGGTTTCTGCATAAGCTTGAAAAAAACTAGGGTTTCTTTAAGCATCATAATAACTTTAGGCAGTGGACTTGAAAAAGCATCCTTTTTCAAGTTCATACTAAAACCTGAAGGAGTTGTGCATAATACTGGGTCCAAAGCACTGTTAAAGTGAGCACAACCCTAATTACCCAGGTAATGCCCAGGTTGGGGAGAGACAATTATATGAAGGATAATACCGAAGGAAATCCAATGCAGTGTGGTTAATAATTAAGGGTATCACCACAATAAACTTTTAATCCAGATAAGATATTGCTGGAGAGTATTCTGCTCTAATTTAGGATAAACGAAAATATCCACATTCTTACTATTGTTTCTATGAAAGTTGGATGTGATAGAAAATAAAAGCTGTTTTCAAAACCAGAAATAATTCCAGTGATTCAGCACCAAAATAAAAAAAGATTGAAGAAAAAAAATTCTCTTAGGAGTATTACCCAGATAATTTTAACGTACTTAATAAACCATTAAATAAGGCTCTAATCTCAGGCCATTGCATAAGGGTAAAACACATCTCCCTTTGCTCCTCATATTATAGTAAAGTATGCTAACACTTTAGTAAACTATGAGGGAGTGAAAATTATACCTTGACAAGTGACTGAAAAAAGCTTTAGCACATATATAACACTTGAATAATTTAGACTCATTAATATGTAAAATTGATTTAGTAAAGAACGATCTCATTATTATACTTTAGTAGACAACCAGTTCCATGTTGGGTTATTGCTTCAAAGATACTTTCTTACCTAAGCAGAAAAACAGTGGGAGCAGAAGCAATTTATTACTTCCTGCTGGTTTCCCCATTGAGTTTCCTTGTGGAAACAGGCAGGGAGCATCAGAAATCTTCTCTTCCCTTCCCTTCCTTCCCATTTCCATTCTCCTTTCCCTCCCCTTCCCAGCAGGCAAGTAAATGGCTGCTGCTGGGTGGGGGAGGGAGCGAAAGATTTCGAGACAGGCTGGGAAACTGTCATGGAAAGTTGCAGATGAAGATTACATGACTGCAGTAGCAGTGCAGCAGCAGCCAGTAACACTGAAGTAACCACAACTTCCCCAAATTTAGAATAGAATACAATAGAGCTGGAAGGGACCTTGAAGGTCTTCTAGTCCAGCCCCCTGCTCAAACAGGAGAATCTATACCATTTCAGACAAGTGACTGTCTAGTAGTCTCTTCTTAAAAATATCCAGTGATGGAGCACCCACAATTTCTGAAGGCAAGCTGTTCCACTGGTTAATTGTCCTCATTGTCTCCTTAATTCCACATTGCTTCTCTCTTTGCTTACCAACCATTGTTTCTTGTCCTGCCCTCCGGTGCTTTGGAGAATAATTTGACCCCCTCTTCTTTGTGGCAGCCCCTCAAATACTGGAATACTGCTATCATGTCGCCCCTAATCCTTGTTTTCTTTAGACTAGCCAAATCCAAAACCTGCAGCTGTTCTTTATATAGATCTTTGATCATCTTAGCTGCTTTTCTTTGAACTTTTTCTAAAGTCTCAACATCTTTTTTCTAATATGGTGATCAAAATTGGTTGCAGTATTCCAGGTGTGGTCTTACTAGGGTTTTATAAAGCAGCACTAATATTTCACGTGATCTTAATTCTATGCCTCTGTTTATACAACCCAGGACTGTATAGCTTTTTTGGCTGCTGCTGCACACTGCTGGCTCATATTCAAGTGATCATCCACTAGGACTCCAAGGTCCCTCTCACAGTTACTGCTTTTGAGCCAGGTCTCACTTCATCTGTACTTACTGTATTTTTTGGACTATAAGACATTCCAAAGTATAAGATGCACCTAGCTTTTGGGTAGGAGAACAAGGGGGGGAATCTACCTCTGCCTCCCAGCAATTTACCTCCTTGCAGCAAACAGCAAACAGCTTGGTCAGCTTCAGCGCAGCCTGATTTGGCACAAGCAGCTGATTGGCAGTTAGATAAGCCTCCCAGAATATCGCCTATCAGCTGTTCCAGGCTGCAGGGATCACCACCGCTCATTGCCCCTGTCGCCATTCATTGCTGCCGCCACCTATCGCTGCCTCCGTACACCCCATGTTTGGCCTCTGCATGCCCCATTTTCAGCCTCCGCTCGTCCTGTTTTTAGCCCGTTACAGGCGGCAGGGATTGCTGCCACCGCCTAGCCACACCACCTGAAATGGGCTAAAAACAGGATGTGTGGAGGCCAAAAATGGGGTGTGTGGAGGCAGTGATAGGTTAGTGCTAAATCAAGCTGTGAAGCTGACCAGGCTGTTTGCTGTTTGCTGCAAGGAGGTAAATTGCTGGGAGGCAGAGGCCGAAGGGTGGGGGCCGGCAGGTGGGTGGGGCTTTGGCAACGTTCATTGTATAAGACGCACAGACATTTCTGCCACTTTTTTTGGGGGGGAGTGCATCTTATACACCGAAAAATACAGTATAACTTTGATTTCTTTTTCTCTTGCCTAAATGTAAAACTTTGCTTTTATCACATTAAAATTCATTTTGTTGAATAGGGCCCATTGTTCAAGTTTGTCAAGATCTTTTTGGATCCTGAGCTTGTCTTCTGGGATGTTGCTTATTCTTGCCAGTTTAGTATCATCTGCAAATCTGATGAGTTCCCCTTCTATTCCCTCATCTAAGTCATTTATGAAGATATTGAAGAGTATGGGCCTAAGATGGAGCCTTCTGGTACCCCACTGCTTACTTCTCTCCATGTGGATGGAGGATTAAGGACTACTCATTGAGTACGGTTTGTCAGGCAGCTACAAATCCATCTGGTGGTGATGTATATTCTACATTTTTCTAGTTTATCAAGAAGTAAATTGTGGTTTGTCAAATGCCTTACTGAAATCTAAGTTTACTATGTCCACAGCATTTTGCTAGTCTACTAATTTAGTGACTTTATCAAAGAATGAAATTAGATTAGTTTGGCATGATCTGTTTTTAACAAGCCCCTGCTGACTACTAGTTATAACTTTATTTGCTTCTACTTGTTTGCAGATTTATTTTTTAAAATTATCTTTTCCAGGATCTTCCCAGATATTGATGTTAGACAGATTGGTCTGTAGTTTCCTGGGTCTGTTTTTTTCTCCCTTTCTTGAAGATGGGAACCACATCAGCCCTTTTCCAATCCTCAGGTACTTCCCCAGTGCTCCAGGATTTTTGAAAGATACGGTACAGTGGTTCTGAGATAAAATCTGCCAGCTCCTACAGAACTCTGGGATGTAATCTGTCAGGTCCCAGTGATTTATATTCATCTAGGTTAGATAGGTTTCATTCCCTTGGGAGTTATCATGGGTCCTAGATTTTGGACACATTTTATAAGTTAGCCCATTTGATGTACCTTGGTTCAAAAATCTATGATGCACTGTTTTACCCAGTTAAAGGTCATGATAAGAGTTCTAGTAGTATATAGATTAGGAGTGTCAAATAATCAATTTATCTTTCATTTATTCTAGGATCTCTTGAAAACAAGCACATTTTAAAAAAAACATTCTCCTACAAAGTGGTATAATCTCTTACAAGTCTAGTTTGACTTCTAACAATTTCATAGACACATCATCATCATTTTCTAATCATACAGAAGTAATTTCCTTTTTTTGGAATTCTTTTTTTCTCCCAGCTCTGTTGTACCCTGGAGATTTCTTATTGAGTACTGAGCCATATTTAGGTTAGCTTTCAACAATAGACAAGGTCAGCCAGGTGTCACCTGCTCACTCCACAAAATGATCGTTCATTAAATTATGGGTAACCACAACTAGATTGTGTCAATCTACCCCAAAGTACAACCCAACATAAAATGTCAATCAAAAAGAGCAAAGTATTCATAAGTGTCAATTCTTATAAATAATGTCATATAAAAAGTAATGGGTTCTTAAGAATGATAATTAGTTAAATTCAGTCCTAATTAGACATACCAATCTTTGCCTTTAAAGACTTTTTAAAATGCAACTAATGAGAGAAACCATAAAAACAAACATAAAATACAATTTCACCTATTCCTCCTGGGATTTCCATCCTATTTAAATAGCATTTTCACAGAAGGAATTTCTCTAGGATTTCAGGAGGAGTTAACTTCTTCTCTATACTTGCCACAATCCAGAAAATTATCCTTCTTCCTTCCTTTTAATACAAACACATCTGATCTGAGCTTCAAGGAAAGTATATTTTGTTGCTTAATCTGTTTTATGTGAATGGAGACTCCATTAAGACTCCGTCAGGTAGAATCATCCTTTACCGAATTCAATGCTGTTCCTTTGAAAAAAGATAAGGAATGGGTGTCTTGGAATGCTGAGAATGCACACGCCTTTCTTCCTTCTTTTTTTTTTAAAGAATAATGAAAAACAAATGCTTAGTTTCTTCTCTTGCTCAATTCAGAGCTGGAGGAGAGCTAGTCTAGTTCAATCCTTTCCTATAAAAGAGGAAAATGAAGGATGCAGCTTTCAAACCTAGCATGAGTAGTTCCTGGCCAGCTTCCAAAGTCAAAATCTCCAACTCCCTTCAACTAAACCTAGCCTAGTAACAGAAATTGTGGAAGTTGCACACTAAAAAACAAGAGGGCACCATATCATCTATTTTGACTTCACCACTGACACCAGGCCTAGGGCTCTGGTACTGTACAATATAAGTTTTTTATTTTACCTGTAAATCTGTGACATCAGAATATCGAAAGGGAGATGCCAGGCAAGGCAAGAGTAAAGCTGGTACTGTAACTAAATATGAATATCCTTAGAATGATATTTAGATAATCTATCTTTGCTTTCTTAAATTCTCAGACCAGAGAGATATGGATTTGCCTGTCATATCCTCATTTATTAGGTTTCATATTTTTATTTTTATTTTCGATTTGATTTATATGCCGCCCTTTTCCGGAGACTCAGGGTGGCTTACAATGCGTTAAGCAATAGCCTTCATACTTTTGTATATATTCATACAAAGTCATCTTACCCCCACAATCTGGGTCCTCATTTTACCTACCTTTGAAAGGATGGAAGGCTGAGTCAACCTTGAGCCTGGTGAGATTTGAACTTGCAGTAATTGCAGGCAGCTGATGTTAATAACAGTGCTTTAGTCTGCTGCGCCACCAGGGCTCTTATGACCATCCCCAAGCCCCAACTCCATTTTTATGCAGTCTATATTGACTGTCAGGAAGCAGTTCAGTTTTATTCTTACTTATTAGTAAGAGTCATTAGGCATACATAGCATTTATAGCTGCATCTCATCTCAAAATTGTTTTATTTTATGTAAACTACTTTGCTTTTTTAGAATAAAAAGCAAGACAGAAATACTGTTTACAGCATTTACATAACTTAATGCATAGGTAGTTGAATTATAATTTCTACTAGTATATAATTATATTGTTTTTCATGAAAACAACCCTATGAGATAACATAACAGGATAATAGTAACTTATCTCAGTATATCTTAATATATTATTCCAATATCAGTAATACATCTATATTTTATTTGATTGTAGAATATTCAAAACTTAATAAATCTGTTCATGATTGTTAATAGCAAATTAATGACATGCCATACTAATTAGTCTCTAGTCTCACTGGGGGGAATGTGAACTGTACATATCAGACAGAAATGTTATTCAACCAGAAGTATTTTTCTCTTGCAGTTTTTCAGATGAGAAAAATCTCAATAAAATATTCTCAATCCACTGCTTCCACAAAAACATGTCTTCATTATAACACTGTGTTTGTCTAAAGAAAATGCATCCAACCAGAAATGGTCAAAAGATCATAGCTGTTAGAAAACAAAACAACAGACTACTTTCTATAAACATAATTTCAAAATTCTACTGAATATTTACATATTTGAAGATATAACTGCACATTGTACCAGTTATGGACTATTTATTTACTATATATCTTACTTGAACTTTTATATTGAAATATAATTTGAGCCATTGATTTCAATGGTACTATGGAACAAAATACATATTGAGGAATTTAACTAATTCCTTCCTTCCTTCCTTCCTTCCTTCCTTCCTTCTTTCCTTCCTTCCTTCCTTCCTTCCTTCCTCCTTTCCTTTCCTTCTTTCCTTTGGATAATATATAGTTGAATTAAATCATGCACACAAAGAGAGCTCTGCAACTTCACATCCATGATGAAAACTGCACTAAGCATATTTTGTAATATGGCAGAGAGTAAAACAACAAAAATCAAAAATAAACTCCAAATCTGGAAAATAGTTGCTAGAAATTAATGAAGTTAGATTTTTCACTGATATTTGTGTGTGAGAGAAGCACTTGTGTCAGGGAACTTGTATCCAGGCACTAATTCCTTAATACCATATTTCCAAGATGGCAACATTATATCTGTGAACAGAATTACATTGTAGCAGGAAGTCCTATTCTGAGAGAGAGAAAGGGAGAGAGAGAGGGAGGGAGGGAGAGAGAGCAAATTGTTCTCCATGGAAAAAGAAGAATGTGTCCATCTAAATTATATTTGACCATTTGAAAAGTGACCAAAATTCATTTCTAGAGAAAGTGGAAGGGGGGAAATGGCAGGGGACATCAACAACACATAGCAATATGAGGGACAGAATAGCCAGAGTTAGTTCTGTGAGAGGGCGTAAGAGCTGACAGCTGCTAGCTTCCTCATTAAACTAAAAGGACAACAGTGAAGGTAATTACTAAGAGCTTTAGCATCTGGCTTAGTGCATTTGCTTAACTTGCATACTCAAGTTAGATAAGGAAGAATTACATTATTAGTCAAATTTGTTTCAAATTATTCTCAGAAAACAGCTCTATGTAAAGTAGTTAATAATTTTTTTACTTGAAATAAAAAATAGTCTTTCTATTATGGAGGAAAAGGGGGAAAAACAGGACAAAACTGGCAACACTGGAGAGATTTTAGAGACTCTTTTTAAGGAAGTAGCTGATTATTGTTCTGTCACACAGAAGAAAAGAGTGAGGACCCGGGTGTACAACTTAGATTGCTGCTTGTATTGTATTTCCCCCCTCAAATCTGCTTTAGAAACTAATGGAATATTTATATGCTAAACAAAAACAGCTGGAATGTGCATATTGAATTTCCATTTCCAAATTATTTGCAAAATGTTATCTGATGTAAAAATTGATATTCAATATCTTCTTTGCTACTGTTATTTTTAATCACCTTAAAACAAGAGCTGTTAACACAATGTTCACGTTGGATTAGTATTTATTTTTATAAATGGTCTATCTTTGGAGACTGTTAGTTCAAATACCGCACTAAAGCTATTAAATGGAATATATCAGTGATGGCTAACCTTTTTGCCATCGCGTGTCAAAAGCGGGGAGAGGGCGGGGGGGTCACACGCACACGTGCTCATACCCATAATGGGCGGCATACCCATAATTCAATGCCCCCGTGCCCCGCTCCCGTGCATGTGCACCGTGGCCTATTTGGGGCCTAGCAGGCCTTCCTGAAGCCTCCAGAGGCTGGAAACAGCCCATTTCCAGACTTCCAGTATGCCCATTTTTCGCCTTCCCAAGGCTCCAGAGGCTTTCCTGGAGACTGGAGAGAGTGAAAATGGCCTCCCCTGCCACCCAGAGGCCAGAAACGGCCTGTTTCCTGACTTCTGGTGGACTCAGAAGGCCTGATTTTCACCCTCCCTAGGCTCCAGAGGCTTTCTTGGAGCCTGGGGAGGGAAAATTGGCCTCTCCCACCCCCCGGAGGCCCTCCGGAGGCCGTAAATGGCTTGGTTCCCGACTTCTGGGTGAAAATGGCCTCTGCCACTCCAACCCCCCCCCCAGAGGCGGTCCGGAGGCCGAAAACGCCCTCCCAGAGCCTCCGCACGAGCCCTGTATTTACCTGGCATCCAAAATGGGCTGCGTGGAGACTTCTGGGAGAGGGGGGGCAGCATGGGTGGGGCACACTGGAGCTGAGCTAGGGCAAAGGCTCACATGTCCACAGATATGGCTCCATGTGCCACCTGTGGCACACGTGCCATAGGTTTGCCATCAAAGGAATATATCTTTCTAATACAAAGAGAGCTTTATTGGCCACCAATTTGATTCTTAAATATAATTCCAGATTATTGTTTTGATCTATTTCAAAGGCTCAGAGCTTGAAAATATGGTACATAAAGAATAGCTACTCCAATATAAACTTGTTCAATTAAGATCTTTACCAGTGACAATTCTCAAAGCAGAGATGGAAATGCACAGTACAGAGGGACAAAGTGTTTTAAATCACAGCATTTCACTTGCAAAATTACTTTGTTCACTTCCATGAGCAAGTTTCCATAGATTTATAAAAACATAAGATCCATGCAGGATCAGTCCAAAGTTCTACGTCAACTTCATCAGACTTGCTATCCTCCAACGTGAAACTCAATGTCTATAATTATCAGCAATAGTTAAACAAACTAATGGTTTCTAGGACTGAATACTGGTTAGTGAAGGCGGTCTTATATGGTTTGGCATTCTGTTCCCATCATGACAAAAACAAAACTCCTGACCAGGATACTATACACTCTCCTGTTCCTATTTCCTTGCAAATTGTACTGTCTTGGATGTTAAAAATTATTATCTTCCATAAGTCTGTCTAGTCCTATTTTAAAACTGTCCATGTTACCAGTAATCATAGTTTCACTATGTGCTATGTAAATACCTACCCGAGTTGCAAAATTACATTGGTAAATGTGAATTAGCTGGTGCTTAAAATGAATGTCTGTGAGTCAGTTATCCACTTGAATCTCTTGTAATCTGATAAGGGCTATGACTACCACCATATATTTTGTGAAGATTTTGAGTGGTATCAACAGTCCAAACAGAAGACCCCTAAACTGGAATGCCTGAATTCCTGCAACCTAGCTGAGGAATTCTTTATGGAGGTAATAAACTAGAATATGAAAATATTCATCTCTTAAATCCATTGTGAGCTGCTGTCAATCAGGCACATCTATCCCTTTCCTAGGGGACCACTACGACCTGCCCCAGGCATACCAACACAATTTGGAGGGAGTTGCAGGCTTTAACTAAAAATAATGGCCATTAATATAAAAATCAAATTAAGTGACACAATAATATAAAGCATTAAACCTTATGGTGGACAATGTTGCTCAACTAAAAATAACCCAAAGACTGTTCTTTTGGTCAAATGGCCCCTCACTGATCCTGTTGGTAAACATAAAGGCCCAGTCAGAGGCCTAAGGAGATGTGGCAGCCGGGATAAGGTCCTAGGCCAAGATATTGCCTTCTTCACTTCTTTGGGGTGGCAATCTCTCTCTCTCTGAAGGACTGCAGCCTCTTTTCTTCATAGTAGCTTCAAATGTGTCCTTCTCTCCAGCACTTTCATTTTTCTCCCCCTGCTGGGCACTACATTTCCCAGCAATCCCATCCAAGCCTCCTTCCTGTCCTAATTCCAGGGGAGAGGCCCCAACCAGGCAGCCAATCAGGAAACACTGCTAAGGGAGTAGGCTACATGGGCAACATTTTCAATGCAGTTGCAGGATTCTAGGCTGAGCCAAACCAAGCAGATCTGTGAAAAGCTATGGCACTTGACAAAGAAGTGACAGTAAAATCTGCTACTTGCTTGGCTGCACTGATTTGTTGTTTTGACAAGCAAAAATCCTTGGCCTAGAATAGAGTTGCTGGATCACTTATTGTCAAAAAGAGGGAGAAAGAAACTATCTTCAGACATACATCTTTAAAGATGACAGCCTGCTATAAGGGTCTCCTGGTAGACAATTTGAAATAGTTGGATTGGTGCTATACAGACACAGCAGCCCATGACAATAAATTTCCATCTCTCTGTGTCAATCTGTGCCATATGGCTTCCAGATCATGTCTTCCCTGAGGCTGCATTAACCACAGGTGAATTCAGCATCAGGTACTGGAAGAGGATTTTTTTTTTGCTATAGTTTATATCAACTTTTCAGTTTGTTATTAATCACTGGTATAGATGCCAATTTTTTCCAATTTCACCTTTGGCCTTCACCTTCAATAGTTATATTATTGAAATTCATGTTCTCAATGTACTGCTTGAAAAACAAAATACTGTACCATGTGCAGCCAATTCCACCTCTTCTATTTTGGAGGTTCAAAGCATTTGCAAACTTTTTTTTTTTTTTTAATTTGATTTATATGCCGCCCTTCTCCGGAGACTCAGGGCGGCTTACAGTGCGTTAAGCAATAGCCTTCATACTTTTGTATATTTATACAAAGTCAGCTTATTGCCCCCATAATCTGGGTCCTCATTTTACCTACCTTAGAAAGGATGGAAGGCTGAGTCAACCTTGAGCCTGGTGGGATTTGAACTTGCAGTAATTGCAGGCAGCAGATGTAAGTGGATGTTAATAACTGCCTTAGTATGCTGAGCCACCAGAGCTCCACCTTCAACTTTATTTATTTTTTTTTCTTTAGAAAATAAAAAGGCAACTGTCTTGCTCTGCCAGGCAATTCACCTGGCCATTGGACTCCATGTTTCCTCTGCTGCCTTGCCATGAAAAATTGCCCAACAAGCCTCCAAATTATGGCCAGCCATTCAAGTAATCTGAAAAAGAGATTATCATCTCCCTCTGTTTCCATCACTACTGAATCCTGTCTCTTCCACTGGCCTAAATCATCTTCCAAAGTACCACTAGTCACCTGCTTCAGTCTGCACACCATCTTCCCTATACTCAAAGCCTTCCCTAATAATGAACCCAAGACCCAAACATACACTCTGGGACCAAAACAAGCAAAGCTGCTTTCATGATAACTGGTCTCCCAATAAATTGGAAGGTTATTCTGAAGATCATCACTGAATTTTGACTGGCATTTTCCCCATTTGAAGAGGGATCTTATTCTTCCTCAATATTGTCAATGTGTAAAATCCTGTGGGTGGTTGAACTGGCATAAATGACTATCCTAGGGCTGTTATCCTGTACAACAGAGGAATTTAGGCATGAGATGTAATGAGATAATTAATAAGGTGCTGGTGGTTATGCTGATATCATAAATTGGCCAGCTGTATGCGTTTTCATATTAGGTATTAATATGATGCAATTTGTTCCCACCCTGTTACAGTACTGATGGGTCTGTGGCACCTTTTGCTTTTTATAAGAGTCAAAATAATGGGCTCTGGGATTTTAGAAGGCCATGCCCCACTCTATCCAATCCAAAAACATTCTAGATCTTTGATGGAAAGCAGAAAATACAGAAGCAGTGATGAATCAGTTGGATGGCCTAGCCTTACAAGGAGCACCACTTATATCTAGTTTAAGGTTGTAATAAATCTAGTGGGTTTATCTCAGCACTGAAAATTCCATTCAAACTTCACAAATTCGTCTGGCAGAAAGTTTCAAAGAAAAAGTCTTGGTAGCTAACAGTTTGGGGACAATCTGGGGAGTTTTGTAGCAGCTTTTACATATGGGAACTGTCCCAGTGATTTCACTGAGATCAGGCTTATTTGTTGGTTTACTGATTATTTCAATTCATATGGCCGTCCTTTGAAATTTATGACTGAGTAGCTAGAAGCAGTTAAAAACTCAATAAAACAACAAACAACAAGAGAAACAATGCACACATAATTGAAAGCTGAGGTAAAAACAAAACAACTTAAACATTTTTAATGTTTAAAACTTAAACATAAGGACTAAATTTGGGGGAGAGGAGAATAATGTTCCAAATGGTAGGCACCATGACAGAAAATAATGTTCTCCTGGGTACTGAAAGATGGCACTCCCTAATACAGTATATGGGACCAAGAGCATTCCTCTCCTGTCAGTCCTAATGGGACAGGAAAATGTGCCTGGAAAAAGGCAATCTCTCAAATACTTTTGCTCTATGAAGGGATTTATAGGTAGCTACCAATAGTTTAAACTAAACTCAGACACATATAGGCAATCAATATTGTTTGCAGAGCAGTTGTTTAACATGTTTAACATTGAGAAACATGTATAACTGGATCAAACTTTGGTTTCTTGCGATTGTTCGTAACAGTTCTTCCAGGTTCAGCTCCCTCTTGGCATAACCAAACACCTCTAAACCTCTTTGTCTTTTGGTGCTGTCTCTTCAGAATAGGAGGTTTCAGACTCAATTCAAGTCAGCATCTGCTACGTCTATGGCAGGAATGGTTCGGTTTCTTTTTCCATGAGCATGATTGTGGGGCCCTGATCAAACAAACAGCCTGTTTATTAGAATGTTTTCTCCAATCCTCTTCTTTAAGAATGACTGACTAGGCCATGATATCAGAATTCACCGGGATAAGAAACATTAGAGAAGAAAGAAGGGTTGTTTATGGGAAGTTACTGCAGCATGACTATTAACCTGTTGGGAAAGGTTGCTCTGAAACCAGGAAAAGCCCATCTCTGATTTCCCTTTCACCTTTCCATAACAGCAATGAATCTAAACAGCAAAGCTAGGCATAAAACTGAAACATAGAAGTGGAGGCAAGACCATTACAAAAGAGATTTCTTAAGTCTAGGGAAGGGGGGAAATGTGAAAGATTCAGAAAAACTCTGCCTTAATTATGCTAAATATAAGTTGATCTGAGAAAATTACTTTGGCAGACTTTCAAGTTTCTGTTATATTACTCTATTAGCAATAAAGATGATTCAAGAAACCCAGGTAGTTCTTGTTTCCATGTGTAATGCATAGCCATTATGCACTCATTTGTATTTTTCCTCCCATTTCTTTTTTGAGCAAAACTACCATATTCTGAAATTTTCTAAAGAAAACTTTTTCTCATTGCTTTCTTGACATTACTTTTGAATCTTGCTGGCAAACTTTGGAGACAGTGGTACCATTTGCATGTATAGTATATAAGTGGCTGAAAACTGCTTTAAAATCTTCCAGACATTGGTTTGTTTAATTTTTTTAATATCAGAATTGTAGTTGGCTTGTTACTTAACATTGTTGGTTTTGATTATGTTGTAAATCATCTTGGAATTTACAGTGAAGAAACTATATATTTCAGTGAAGAAACTAAATATTCATATATCTGTAAATTATAGAACTTAATGTGCACTATTATGACATATAGAGCAAATTCAGTGTAAAAAGCCCTAGAACAAGTATTTCTATCCTTTTATTTCCAGAGAAACTCAAGCTATAAATTAAAGCCAGAAAAAAAAGCGAACGGAGAATACTGTTTTATTGTTTAAAAATGTAAAAGAAAAATGCAGAAAAGATTGAAGCTCAAAATGGTAGGTCATATATATGCAAATCACTGGAAATACTGAAATAAATAATACCTACTGAAGGGCTTAGGAATGTAAATAAAATGTCTAGGTAGAGGTTTAGTGAATTGCTAACTCTTACCATGTATTTCTTAAAAATCTGAATCTCTAATACTGCAATATTATGCATGCTATTTTTTATTTAAGCACTTAAATAGTTTTAGCAAATAAGTGACATTAATTTGCAATACATACCCACTAATAGTTTAACATGATGTGGCATAAAAATCATAAATTACCTTCCAGCAAACCCGCTACTGCAGCAATCATTCTAAATGTTTAGCCAATCACCTTGCTTTCCTCTAAAACACTTTACAAAAACAAATAGCAATAAATAAACTTACTATAGCATGGGCAAAGAAATCAAAGTATAAAAAATGTTCAAATGGAGAATGGTTGGGATACTCTCTTTGAAGGAAAGTTTCCCAACTGAATTCTTCTGGAAAAAATGACTAACATTTCTTCATTTTAATATTGCCAAGTGTTAAAGTAGGAGTGGGGAATTTCCAGTCTATAGATCAGATGTGGCCTACAGCTGCCTTTTCTAAACCTCATCCACCTTGCTTCTGTGCCAATTTTGGGTTAAAATAACTGTCTTCATATGCAACATAGTTTTTTAATCTCCACTGTTCCAATGAAAGGTTTTAAAGCCTAATTACTAGAAGGAGGAGAGAAAAGAGAAACATCAGAAGAAAGGAGACAAAGAACAAAAGGATTAATAGGGAAAAGAGAGTGAGCATGAGAAAGAAAATAAGAGCCATGCAGCCCACAAACTGGTGAACTGATTCCCAACCCCTGGAATGCAGCCATCATATTGAAAAGACATCCCCATCTTGAAGTTTAAAAACCATATATTATCTGAAATGCAACCACTCCACTGCTTATATACTTCCTATATGTAGGAAGTTAGCACCTACCCCTTTCCTAGACAAATGAAATATTTTAGGAAATATTAAAAAGGCAGAATATTGTGTTTCCCTGGATGAGAAATGGAGAAGCATGTTTTGAAGACAAAGCAGCTCCCACCTTCATGCCCCCACCCTTTTGTTAATGGGCCAGAGGCAGAAACTCAATCTTTGTCAATGGACCTTCATCTGCAACACAATGGGACCCATCTAGACAGAAACTCACCACATGGCACCTGGGAAGATTACATCAGCCAGCAAGGCTAGCTAAGACCCCCACCCCTTGGGAGTCTGACAACCAATCAGGATACTCTTTCGGGGGCCCAGGAAATTCAAAGCCAGAGAGAGCATAAAAATCCAGGGACTCGAGGAATCTCGCCCCCTTTTCTGTTCAGGAACTCAAGCCATGTGATCCTGTTCACCATTAAACCATCTTTCCAAGCAGTCTCCACGTTTCCAGTGTCTTTTTCCCCACTTGGAGCAGAACCCAGAAGGATATTTCTTCCTACATGTGCTTAAAACTTAAAAGAAAATTTCACTGAGTGGCTATGGATACCGGCATCTCGTGATCTAGTGGTCCCGTCACTTGTGATAGTAGGGGAGGTACTCACTCCCTCAGAAAGGGTTCGCAATCTGGGCGTCCTCCTGGATTCATGGCTATCTTTAGAAGATCATTTGATGGCTGTGACCAGTGGGGCCTTCACACAAGTATGCCTGGTGCGCCAGTTGCGCCCTTTCCTAGACCGGGATGCCCTTGTCATGGTCACTCACACCCTTGTTACTTCTCAGTTGGACTACTGTAACACCCTCTACATGGTGTTACTGCCCTTGGGATGCACCCGGACACTACAGCTAGTTCAGAATGCGGCCGCGCGGGTTGTTACGGGGGCTTCTTGTTACTCCCGTGTGACACCTCTCCTGCGCGAGCTGCACTGGCTGCTGGTGGTCCTTCGGTCTGTTTCAAGGTGCTGGTGCTCACCTATAAAGCCCTACATGACTTAGGCCCAGGGTACTTGCAGGATCATCTCCTGCCATCCTCCCATCGTCCTGTGCGCTCCCATGGAGCGGGCCTCCTCAAGGTGCCGTCAGCCAGACAATGTCAGCTGGCGGCCCCCAGGGGAAGAGCGTTCTCTGTGGGACCGCCGACCCTCTGGAACGGGTTGCCCACCAGGCTTAGGACAGCCCCTGACCTCCTCTCCTTCCGCCGCGAACTGAAGACATGGCTCTTTCATCAAATGGGCTGATCCGTTGGGGGATTTTTACATTGAAATAATTTTAATAATTTTAACTGGATTTTAATTTGTGTAATTTTCAAATTGTTGAATGTTTCTTTGTAAGCCGTCCTGAGTCCTTCGGGAGAAGGGCAGCATATAAATTACATACATAAACAAATAAATAAAACTAAACGCTGTAAACTTGGGTAAACAAATCTTAACAACTTGAGAGTAGTATCTCTTTCCCTTTTTCTTCCCATTCTCAAATATACTCCTTCCCTTGTTTGGATCGCCAGCTCTCACCAGCTTGTGTGGAAGCTTTCTTTTATTTATCTAGACTCCCTCTAACATACAACAGTGTTCCATCTGATGGCTCTTCTGTGACATTTCAAGCACAATTTGGAAAGAAGAGAGGCTGCTTAATCTTGCTTACATTTTCAGTTATGCATATGAATCTACTGCTTGAAAAGAGCTAGATTCTAAGATGCAGTGCATAGGATTGGATTCAGAGGGCCAATCTCTTATTCCATGGCTAGGTGATAGACAACTTTCATTGGTAACAACCACAGATTGAACAATAAACTGTACAACAACACCGCTGCTAATCTGACACACTCATGTTTCATATCACAAGGCTTGTAAAATCGTCAGCAGGGATTGCGAAAAACAGCAGGTTGCCTAGCCCTAAAGTAACATAATCCTAAATTTACAATATGAGAGAATATAATGGGCAGCAGGTCCTTATTAGGAATGGATTAGCTATCCTGTTACTCTTCAGAACCATAAAAACATTCTAAAAAGTCAACCCCACCCCATTTTTCAATTAAGAAAATACAGTCTCCTTTAATATCAACAGAAATAGTTTGAAAGTTTCTATGTGGTACACATTTAATCTTTTGGTGCACTGCTGTGCAGAGAAGAGCTAGCATTCCTGGGCTGCAACCTTCTTCAGCCATGTCATTGCCACAGCTTATTCAAAAGAAGAGTTAGATGCTGCAACAAACATGTGCTTTCAGTAAGGGTCCATATAAATTCCCCAGCTTTTGATTTCTAATAAAATTGGAGATGTAGTAGATAAACGGCTTCAAATGCAATATATTTCAACATTAGGGGCTTTCTCCATAATCTATTGGAAAAGGCCATATATAGAAATTATATAGGACAGTGGATGATACTATTATTCTCATAAAGCACCACAATTTTCTGAACATTGGTAGAACTGATCTAGGATGTAACCATGCAATACCTAGCAACCTTTTGTATATTTAATATAACAACCTTATTATATTATACTATTAATTTATTTGGTTCTTTTTATTACTTTTATTGTTTTAAATGTGGTTTTATATTCTATAAGCCACCTTGAGTTGCCATGGGTGAATAGGCGGCAATATAAATTAAATAAATAAACCTGCAAATATCATTGCGCTAATAAATCCCATGAATTCTGACTAATGACCATGCTAACTGGGACTGAGGTTTTCAAGTCAAATGAAATTAGTGTAACATATAAATATTACGATTTTGGATGTATTGCAGCAAATATTGATCCCTCAACAAAATCAATTAAATTTATGATCTCAGTCTTTCACTAGCTCTGCTTTCCTCCTTTTTTCTCATATTTTTCTTTTATTCTCCTCTCTCTCCTAAGGGATTATTCTTCTTGTCTCATGTGCTGTCATCCAGACAGCTGTAAAAGAAGAAACAGGAATATAAATGTTGCTTCTATAAGATTTTTTATTTCCATTTTTGAGGAAGGTAGAATAATTCTGTCTGGAAACTGGGATGATTATGATTACAGCAGCCATATTGGATTTTAATAGTCCATTCAAATCTAAATATACCTAAACAAATTGAGTATGATTCAGGGAATCATGGACCTTGACATATCTGATCAGAATATTCATGATGAAGCAGTAATAGTAGCAGCAACAGTTGTTTGATAGAACGGTAACTATATAAATAGGGCAGTGGTTCAGGCGCTGGGTTTGGATATGGACTGGGGAGACTCAAGTACTAGTCCTACTTAATTTCAGAGCTCATTGGGTGATTTTGAGTTAGATCCGCAATTCTTTCTTTTCCTCTTTCTTTCAATCCAGTCTATCCTCTCAAGAGTTATTGTTATAGCAACAAAAACAAGGGGACCAACCCATAAGCTATAAAAACAAAATACGAAATGCAACAAATAAACAAATTGTGTATTTAAAATACTAGACATATAGAAGTAATCTAACACACATATTCACGTTATCATGTATACATAGCTTATATTTTAATTCCAAGCTCTGCATTTCTCAAGATACCTTATTTCTAAACCACAAACAGGATTCATTATGCATTTGACTCCTATCAGCTTTGATTATCTGTAAATCTAACACAGAAATCTCCAAAACAATTTCATTCAATCTGATTGGAAGGAATATTGGAATGTCAACCCCTCCCTAAACCCAATTCTTTCTTCCTTTCTTCTTTTAAATGTCATCTCACATGTGCTTTAGGCATAAATACAGTTATGTATTTAGTTTAAGAGCATAAGTAAAAAATATGGGAAAACGGATGTCCTGAATTTTAAAGACCCATTACGATATATTGATAGTTTTTACTTTTTATATGTAAAAGTAATATTTTTAGTTGTGATTTTTGATTATCTTTGGTGGGAGTGTGACTTTGGTACTGGATCTACTTGACCTCTCAACAGCTTTCAATACCATGGTCAATAGTATTGGGACTGGGATTGGGGAGGCACAGTGTTGTTCTAGTTTACATCCTTTCAGTGATGCCATTTCTAGTCAGTGTTGATCAGGAGCGAGAGGTCTCACCCTCAGCCCTTGCTTTGTGGGGTCCTGTGGGATTGGTGCTCTCTCTGCTCCTATTTAACACTTACATGAAACTGCTGAATGAGAGCTGGGATGAGATATTATCAGCAGCTTATGTTATTCATTGAGCATCTCAGTCTGTGGTGAGTTAAGTTTAACCTCCTGGTGCCTGGAGGCTGTTGAGATCTGGATTGGGAGCAACAGATTAAAACTGAATTTTGGCAAGATGGAGTGGTTTTAAGTCCAGGGCTCCTTTGGACTTGGGAGAATTACACCATCCTTGGTCATGGATGGAGTTGCACTGCCCCAGACAGACCTGGTACATAATTTGAGTTCTCTTGGACTTGTGACTCCTGCTTTAGGAGCAGGTGACAGTTGTGGCTAGGAGAGCCTTTGCACAACTGCATATTGTATGCCCGTTACAACTATTTCTGGACCAAAGGGCCCTTCTCACATACATTCATATCTTGGTCACCATTTGGTCTATTGTAACATGCTATTTATGGGTATGCATTAAAAAGCATCCAGAAGCTTCAGTTGGTTCCAAATACAGTAGCCCTTAGGATTTTGGACAAATGTGTACATGTGTCATCTCATTTGGGGGAGCTGCACTGCTTGCCTATTTGCTTCCAGGTGCAATTCAAAGTGCTGGTTATCATCTTTAAAACCTTATATGGCTTGATTATTTGAAGGACCACATCTCCCCAATTACTGCCTCTCCCCAATCTATCCAACCCATCAGAGCAGGAAGGCAGGACATGTTGCAGTTCCCAACAGGAAGTACTGTATATCCGGTGGGACCTAAATAAAGGCTCCCTGCCTTTGAAACATTATTCTCCCAGAGATAAGATTGGCTGCCACCTTGTTGGTTTTCCACAAGGCCTTGAAGACAGTTTTGTCAGTGGGCTTGGGGACCCATTCAGAGCTACTCAAGAAGCTTGTCCGATTGTGTTGTTAGTGCTGTGTTGTTTAAACTGTGGATTTTTAATATTATATGCTGCCTAGAACACTGTGTGTAAGTCGGGCAGCTATAAAAATCTATTTAATAAATAAATATGTCATTTGTGAAGCAGGGAGGTTTTATCCCAGTAGCTAAATTACAGACATACAGTAGTCACTATAATTCAAATATTTTATACACAGCATTTTTCTAAAAAATATTTATTCACCTTTCCAAATTTAAAAAAAAAGATTAAAATTGTTTCAAATATCTTTAAATTATTGAATTAGAATTGAGGCTGTGATCTTAAGTATCTTGGTCTAAAATCCAATAGGAATATACACACACAAATATATACTTAATTCAATTACAAGATTGAGTTTGGAACTATAGAGGATAGTATTTTCCTCCCTATTTTTGTCCAGGAAAAAATGTTCTACAATAAGTCAAACTTGGACTAAAATGTAAATATATATATCTTCATTTTATTATTATATATTTGGTATTATTTTTAATTTTTTAATTTTCAGTATGAATTGGCAAGTGTTATGTAAATGCATAAGCATTTTTTTCAAGGCAGAGTTAGTGATAGGCAACTACAAATTATTATGAAAAAAAGAACTTCAGTAGTGAACTTCAAGATGGCTGTTGAATTATTTAGGGCTCTTTCTTATGTGTTAACAATGAAATGCAACTCAATACAGTACTTTCATCCAGCTGACTGAATTTGTTGTATTGAAAATTATATGGATGGAATTCATTCTCTCTTTCAAACACCTTTTTCCAAGCACCAGCTAAACACATTTTTTTCATTATTTCAGTTTATTGTATATCTATTGCCCACAATAAATCTACATATATTTGAAATGAAGAATACTTATTCTTTGAACAAAACAAGTTGGCTTGATTTCTAAAACTGATCTTCAGAATAAAAATATTATGTACTAACAGCAGAGGGAGTTATAAGCAAACTGGCTCTGAATCAGAACTTAACTGTATTTATAACTGCTTTCTAAGTCAACAAACACCACAATGAAATTGGATCTTCATTTCATGTAAACTCTAGCTATTTTTCTGAGGAATTTTTTAACATCTTCTCTCATCATCAAATCCCAATTCACACCAATTTATATGTTTTGATCATTTTATCTATTCCTTATATACAGAATATTATATTTCGGTAGAAAGAGGAAAAATAATCTAAAACAGCACTATGCTGATTAGTGAAGATGGAGCATTATAAATGGAATTGTCTCAAATCTCAAACTGTCCATTTATACCAAGGAGGAAAAAATAGAAAAAAATTGGTAAAATGTGCTATGATAATTGCATAAACACAAAACAAAAATTAAACAAACAAGGTTATAAACTGTTTAAAAAGATTATACCTATTAGTTCAGAAAAACATATAAAAATATAGCCAAAGCAATTGTTGAACTTCATTACCATAATAAGAAAAGATTACAGGCAAAAATAAAATACAGTATTATCGATCCTGATTTTTATGCACAAAATTGATTTATTGCCTTTACTTTATAGAAATCTTTTGGAATTTTTTTCTCCATGAAAAATTAGCTGTATCATTTTGTGACATTACGATCATCCATTTTTCCCAAACGATTTAACTTCATTCAAATACATATTCTTTTTGCATTTAATTTATTTTAGGCTGCCAATATGGATGAAAATTCAATACATTTAGTTTGGGTAGAAACAAATAGGATTTGATTGATTACCCTATAAATGAAATTTAAATAATCTCATTATTTAAAATATTAAATAATAAATATTAAAAATTCTTTAAAATATTTGTATTATATGTATTTTATCATTTGTCTGTACACCGCCCTGAGTCCCCCGGGAGTAGAGCGGTATATAAATATAATATAATAATAATAATAATAATAATATAATTATAGTCACATCTTGGAGGTCTTCTAGTGTCCAACCCTCAGCTCAGGCAGGAAACCCTATACCATTTCAGACAAATGGTTGTCTTACAAACCAAAGATCCCCCATGTTAAATAAACTGTACATTTTGATCAGTAATATATTTAAGCCTGCGGATATATTATACCACAGCCTAAATTATGCAGCACTCACACACATAAATATTACAAGCACACAGTTTGTATAAAGTAAACCCAGTGGCTTCTGAAAAGCTGTTTGAATGAGCAATACATTCAAAAGTTTGTTGATTTTGAAAAATTACCAGAAAACATCAAGGCCAATATGTTACAATTATACAATGCAGTAAATAACCAAAGCAACCACATATTTACAAACAATGTTTGCTGCAGTCAATTTGTCTTTCAATAAATTGGCTTACAACCTTTCCCACCATTCAGTAAATCACACTGCAGTTATTATTGTTACAGTAGGGATAAATTATGAAACATTTTTTTCAAAAAGTTTTAGTAATTCCAATTTTTCCTGAAGATGAGCTCTATATGTAATTTCTTGTAGGTATTTTGCATGATTTCTGAATAAGCAATAAAATATACAGTCTTTGGAGATAAATCATAGTTTTCCAAATTTAATCAAGACCTATTTTTACTCTTTCTGACACCAACACATGGTCTTTCTTTTCAGATAGTTTTTAATATGGATGAAGCACATAGCTCAATAATAATAGCAGTTAATGAACATTCTGCAACCTTCCCTGCCCTGCTTAATAAAACATGTTAACTCCATAACACTTAAAAAGTTAAGTAGAGCCTATTAACTGAAATCTGTAATTTTTTTTGTTATCTGGATTTTCTGTTGGCTACTTTAAGGCTATGGATACAGAGTAATCTCTTGTTTCAGGACAAGTTTTTATTGCATGATGGGCCAAGAAAAATTCCAGCTCAAAAACAGGAGCATGGTTTCTCCAAGGTTCTCTAGTGCAACTTTAAAAATCAAACATTTAGGATCTTGAATATCTGAAAAAAAGAGGGATTCCTTGAAATGGTGGAAAATCTAGAAATCTGAATACTTTCAGAAAAGCACAAAATCATTGTTTCCTTGCTACAAAATCTACTCCTATAGGAAGCAAAACCCCAAGGAGTGTGCCAAGGGCCAAGAATCTCAGAATTCCATAATTTGCCCAGCACCCTGTTGGAGAGTATCAGAGCAGACGCTCTGAACCAAAGGCTGATCCGTTTGAAAGGAAAATCACAAACCAGAACGGAGGAACTTAAAACTCTCCTCCCTCGTCACCCACCCACCCCCAAAGTTAGGACAATTTGGAAGCCTCGTTCCAATTCCCTAACTAAACGCAGCTTCTCTCTGTCCGTCTTCACTATTGCATGGAAGCTATTAGAGCCCCCCACCCATCCCCCAGCCGAGGCTTGAACTTTGCCGAGTCCGTACACCTCTCAAGGAGATGAATGGTATCGAGAGAGGGAGGCCAGGCCCGATAGAGCATTTGTCTCAAGGAGCACCCACTTCTCCCCGCCCCGTAGGAAGCAAGGGACGAGGCAAGGCGAGACAAGGCGCCTAGGCAAAGAAAAGTTAACTCGCGGAAGAGAAAGTGGCGCCCCCTCCTGCTTTAGCAGCCCACAGGAGCCTTTGCCGAGACACTCCCCCGTTTGCTGGCAGCCTGCCTCCCCGCCTCGCTTCCCTGCCTCTTGGAGGGGAAGGAGAGCGCGGCACAAGGCGGAGAGCACCTGAGGGAGGGGGGCCGGGAGAGGCGCCGAGGGAAGGGGGTCCTGATCAGCTCAGCCCTTCCCTGCCGCGGCGCCCCCAAAGCCCCCGCTCGGCGCCCCCTGCGCGCGCTCACTCACCTCTCTCCTGCTCGGCTTGGAGGCAGACGGGGATGTTCTTCTTCCAGCCCGGCATGGCTCCTTCAGGGCTGCGGCTGCTGCTTCTGCTGCGGCTGCGGCACTAACAACAGCAGCGGGGAGCACATTACAGTCCAAGGCGGCGGCGGCAGCGGCGGCAGTCCAACCACCGGCCCCTATTCCCCCGCTTGCACTCCCGGGGAATTGCGGCGGCGGCGGCGGCTCTTCTGGGCAGGAGAAGCAGCGAGGCGGGGATGGCGCTGCTGATTGCAAGGCTGCCTCAGTTGAAGGAAGGTGCTGCTGGGGAAGAGGAAGGAAGGGCAAGGGGGCGACTCCGCACGCTGGCGGGAGGAGGAGGAGGAGGAGGAGGAGGCTCTCCCCGGTTCAGCTGGGGACATACGCGCGCAGAGGGGTGAATGAAACGGAGGGGGGGACGTCGCTTGCTTCGCCTCGCCGCTGCCAGCAGGTGGGAGTGCTGGAGTTGCCGGCTGCACAATGGACGAAGGGCGGGAAGGAAGGAAGAAAGAAAGAAAGAAAGAAAGAAAGGAGGAATGAGCCAGTTGAGCTGCTTTCACCGGAGACGCCTCCCCTCGACGCCCGGGAAGAGCTGGAGACGGGCACCCCGGAGAAGAAGGAGCCGCGGATTGACGAGGAAGTCAAGACCGCCGTGCGCGCGCCCCCGGTCCCTCTCGCGCCCCACGCCCAGTCGGGAGCGAAGTCGGCCACGCGTTGGGTGGAAGATGCACCCAAAATGTACCCTCGTCTCCTATCAACATTGATTACTAAGGGAATATCATCTCTTCTCCCTCCACCCGGCTCTTCCCTCGATCTCTTTTCCTGCACCTGAATCCCAACTCTCCTTCGGTACTGTTTTCCGTGTAGTTGGATCTTCAGTAACAATTGTACCTGTATTTCTGTTCATTTGAATTCGGAGAAAATGCACAGTTTGATGTAGTGCAACACTGCTTTTGACGAATTTATTTATTCTGCCGATCTGCTATACAGGTTTAGGCAGATTACAAGTTCAGTTAAAACAACCATTGAACATACACGACATAAAATTGCTGTGTTAGTGGAGCTAACCCCTAGGATCAATTAAAGCTGCTCCCTCCATCCAACAAGTGGATAGGATTTGTGCCCCTCAGATCTTACTCACTATTTCTTAGTCCTACTAAGCTTACAGGGTTGCTGTTGTAGGTTAAATAGGAGGAAGGAAGATTAGGTATGTTTGTTGCCTTGAATTACTTATAAAGTAATAAAAGCTGGATAAAGCTGTAATAAATAAAAAATAGGTGTT
Organism: Ptyas mucosa; assembly: GCA_012654045.1. Classification (NCBI taxonomy): domain Eukaryota; kingdom Metazoa; phylum Chordata; class Lepidosauria; order Squamata; family Colubridae; genus Ptyas; species Ptyas mucosa. The sequence goes on along the minus strand of WNWU01013802.1, from coordinate 23,718,801 downwards.
GGGGAATTAAGGAAAAAGATCCCTCTTGTTTTATTTTAAACAAAATAATTATTTATTCCATCATGTTTTGATTGAATCTGAACTCACCAATCCACAATGCACAATCCTTCCAGAGTTAAATACTTCCAAGGATAACCTAATTCTGCCACTGCAATTGTCCAAACCATTTGTGTCACTTGCTTTTTGTGTCCAGATGACTGAAATATATAGGACTAGTTTATTTGAATCTATAAGGATTCGTCTTTTGCATCCCAGAATGAAACACTTGTTGTATGCTGCTTCAGGTACAGTTTAATGCCGGACATTGCTCTCTGTCAGTTTTGTATGTGGGATTTTTAAATAAACAAGTTAAAAAAACAAGAAGATAATTATGGCGACTACAGAATATTTTGAAGTAAAACTACCACATTTCCTATTGAGTCTTCTAGGCCAGGGCTTAGATGCATAACCCTATTCTTTTTAGATTGCTGGGGACAGAAATTTTCTGTATCAATTAACTTTCTGTCCCCATTGTTTAGTTTAAATATTTCTCCAGAAAATTCGTGAATTTAATGCCAAGTAATTCAGTCCCTTTCTTTGATCGATGCTTACTCCTTATTATTCCCAAGAAAGTCTAGGTCATAAGATAAATTCTTCTGTATATTTATTGAATGTGTGCATCACTGTGGCTATTTTGAGTTTGACTCAGTTTCATCATCCTGGGTTTAACTGAGAGGGTTCAAGGGATACTCTGTTCCTCCGAAGCGGAATGATATGCACAGCAAGTCCCTAAAATTATCAATACCTAATTATATATTTTTGCATTTTTCAGATCATAAATCAGATGCTTATTAGGTTAACTTCTTAAAAAAAAGTTTGACCTAGGTTTTGATTTCATTATTTGTCTTTTTTGCCCAAGAATAATATTGCATGATAGAACATGCCCATTAAGAAAAGTAAAGCAAAATGTAAGAAACAAAATATCCACTGTATTCCTAGAGTAAGAGGGGAAACAGTTCTAATTAAAGTGGGATGTCTTGAAGATTAGGATCACAAGGATTCCATGCAAAATCAGAGGGAACTTCCTCTTATAATCCCTGTTTCCTTTCCAATCTATAGAAAGTGATCAGGTAGGCACACAATATAGCATTTTCCCATTTTCTAAATGTAACTTCTCATCCTTTCTGTTAAGAATGGGATCTGGTAAGTAGATCTTGGATATGAATTCCTGGGGAACAAAGACAATTGGAAATTGGTAATTTCCAATTGTCTCTTTAACTCTTTAAAGAATATCCATGTATTGAGATAATTTAGTGAAATAAATCTTTCTAAGTTTTTGTAATACCACTCCCATCTGATGAAGTTTATAGGGGCTGAAGTCCTGAAATATATAGAGGGAACCTCTTTAAGAAAGGTTGCCCTGCAATATTAATTTGTTATTGCCTGATATACTAACATTTGCAAGAAATAAAAACTAATCAGAAAAAATATATAAAGTAACATCTTCTTTATTCTTTATAAAAGCGGAACATTTGCTCCACATAACCTATGCAATATAACTTCTTTACATTCCAGATAGATTTTTGTTACCAGCCAGACACTATTTGAACTTCTGCTACAGCAACATAAAAGCAGATTTAGATTCTTGGGCTCATCTTGCAAACAAGTATATACTTTAACTCTGATATATCACTGAAATAAAATGAACAAACTAGTCACTGTAACTGTTCTGTTATAGGGAATTAATTATTTAAACAACTAAACAATATGTGAACAACCCACTTAATGAAACCATCATGTGATGAGACAGTGTAAAACAATGCATTTGCCTTTGTTGTTTGCAGTGGTGAGTTATATTTCTAATTAGAGTATTAAATGGCTCTGAGTATTAGGGAAAAGGAGAAGGGAGATAAAGGTGTTTAAATTAAATACAAGAATGCTAGGAACTAAAGACTACTGTCAGTATTCATGCTGTGACAATGGATACTTTTATTGAAAATAAAAACAAAGATAACATCAGTGGCATTGTTCTCTATCCTAGTACCCTTTAACTAATTGCTATAAATCTAACATTTAACTGAATGTTATAAATCCAACACATCTGGATAGTATAAGGTTGCAAATTCCTGCCATCAAGTTTAGGAATATATGTTGAGGTTTAGGAGTTCACCATCTGCTTATCTGCATCACTAAGAACTATTAAATTGTTTTAGGCAAGCTGCTGTTTGCCCACACAAGATCCAGGTAAGTATTCATAGGATAACATACACAATATCCTTTGTTAAATAAAGAGTCTGATTTTAAACTAATTTAAGGTGGCTTTGTAAGTATATGAAATAAGCTATATTTGGACATTGATATTGCTTTTCCAGTAATACCTGTGGTCTTTGGAAATCTGTTAGAGAGATTCAGCAACTGTAATCATCCTAACTGGGGAGTGTGAGAGCTGTTGTCCAACATTTCTGATGGGCACCAGATTAAAGAACACTGCAGTAGGTCTTTTGATTGATAAATAGAAAGATGTAGATTTAAATAAATAACTTCATAGGTACACTTGCACATTTTTCTGCATGAATGTTATGGATTATGGCAGCCTAAACCCTAAGTGTTCAAGCCATAATGATAAGATTAATGAATAATAGTTTTAAATGTAATAATGCAAAGCTAAGTCAATTCCCACCTACATTTCACATATACAGTAAAACATGCTTCAACAAAGCTATACTGCATTATAGCCTATAATTGACTTGAGTAGCTAATATTTTTTCCTGTGTTCACAATTTTCCTCCGTAATTAACCTAAAGCTCTGCATTCATTGTTTGTCTATAAACTCAATTGATTAATACATTCTATTTCCAAATAATATGATAGATTCTAGACAGTAAGCAGACTTTGTTGGAGATATGCAAATATGCACCACATTTTAAAAAAACAATCAGATAATCTTCCTCTGATGTAAAATGTGTCATAGGGCTTTTTATTTTCAAAATAACAATGTCTAATTTCAGCAATTTCAGTTCATATGCATTAAGACAAAATGGTAGTGTATAGTTATGTAACACTAAAGTCCAAGCACAGAAGATGAGGTTGAGACCAGTGGTTTTACAGCACCAGAACAATTTATTATTTTTAAATTTTATTTTATTTATGTTCCATCTTCATTATTTTTATAAATAATTCAAGATGGCTAACATACCTAATATTTCTTCCTTCTACTATTTACCCCAAAACAACCACCTTGGGAGGTGGGTTGGGCTGATTGGGAGTGACTGGCCGAAAATCAACCAACTGGCTTTCATGTTGGAGTTGAAACTAGAACTCATGCCTCCCAGTTTCTAGCCAGATGATTTAACCACTAAAGCAAACTGGCTCTCATTTTCAATTCAGGGAGTCTTCCATGACTGAAAGAAATTAGAAAATTTGGAATTTTAAAAGCATTGGGATGAGTTTCTCAGACTGAGATGTGACTCTCCCATCCAGAAATGTCTGATATTCCCTATTCTGGTGAACAGGACAGGATTCAAATAAAGTAAACTTGGGCTCAGACTTTGGCAAATAACTGAGTTGTCCAATGTTGCACGAGTATTTTGCTAATTAACTATAAATAAATATAAATCCTTAGGCAGCTGCTGAAAATAAACCATGTCAGCATTTATTGATTGAATTCAATCCAGTTAGCTCTTTTCATAAACTATTAGGCATGTGTAGTCTTCTCATATGCATAGCTGTCAAATCAAAGGAATTCTGCGAGTGGAAGATGAAGAATAGAATGAAAATGTGGTTGCTAAAGCTAGCAAATAGAATGGGATGTGAAGGAATGCAAATTGAACTTTGCATATTATAGTTGTTGGGTACAACTTAGATGACCCTACATTAGTCTGTAAAGTTTTGATTTGAGAACCAAACTTGTAATTCTGTTTAGCTATTTGCCTGTAACTGTCAACTGTATCAGTCAAATGAGATCAGCTTTATCTGTTCTCAAACCAACAGCAGTATAATGCTTACTATGGTTATTTTAAAAAATCCACATGTAGTACATTTTAAGAATAAAATGCTGGATGCCATATAATTTTGTAATCAGTTAATATTGATCCATAATTCAATGCAGCTGTGGAATTGGAGCCTTAGTATTTCACTGGCCAAGTTTATTTTATGTCACAAAATCTGAAATTAGCATGCATTTTGTTGCTTTCTTGAATATCTAGCAGTGCTATATTAGCACTATTATTCTGAGCAGAAAGGATGAAAATATTTTGCTTCTATTAGGTTACAGAGAGAAAGTAACTGCATTCTGCAAGTCCTATATAGAATAATATTTAAACTGAAGACTGCCATCATATCATGGTCAAGTCAGGAAATAAGTAATATTAATTTAATCAGGAAGATAAGCAATGGGATAGGATCTAGGACAGCGACAAAACTAGACTGCCTCTGGCCTTAATTTGCAACTTCCAAATTTCAAAGGAGGATAGAAGATGACATCTCCTAGGAAGCTGTCACTTTCTTCAAGGCTGAAGAATGATTTGTCTGTATTCTGCAGAAAATGCATGCTTAGAGTAGTCCCAATCACACTCACTGGAATCAGTAACTGCAGAATCAGCCCCTTTAAGAACCTTTAAATGCCCTTTGAGAATAACCAGAGCAGAGTCAGAGATCAAGAAGAACAGAGAAGTCAGTTTTCAGAAGGCAACAACTGTAGGAAATGCTACTTTAGTCCAGTGTTCTGATGTGAATTTCTGAGTGCATTACTAATTAGTGTAATTGTACTTTGCTTCTCTTGGACCTAGAGTGCAATGGAACAGAGCAGAGCAAGGTAGGACAACTAAGAACCAGCGCATATATTATTTTTAAGATCGACTTTCACAGTGATTTGACCATCATATCTGACATGGTGAAGCTCTGGTTTTAAAATTTACTGCATATAAAATAATTGAAAAGTTTGTCTTCCTAGAGATAAGGCTAGGCTGAATAAAATGGGGCATTCATGCAGAAACTACTGTGAAACCTTTGATACACAATATCAGAATTAGCCAGTGAGGTAGTTTATTAAAAAAGCTGCCAGCAGCAGAGTGGAAATAGAGAAGGGTTTATAACCCTTTTATGCATAAAGAAAAGGGCGAATGCAGACAGCATTGCAGATACAATTCCAGATTTGAATAGACCCTAAGCACAGTTGCTGATAGATATCCTCTGAGCTAATGAACTCCCTCCCCACTACTTTCTTCTATATCATCAATGCTCTAGTTGCCATTCATCTTTATCCCTAATTGGTCTTTCTTGGAGGTGATACCGAAATAGAACGTGACTTACAACAGTTCACTTAGTGACCATTCAAAATTACAACATTACTGAAAACAGTGATTTATTTTTCACACTTACGACTATTGCAGCATTCCCATGGTCACATGATCAAAATTCAGATGCTTGGCAACTGATTCATATTCATTCATTCAGGGTTGATCTCCTCTAGGACTGACTGGTTTGATTGCCTTGCAGTCCAAGGGACTCGCAGGAGTCTTCTCCAGCACCATAGTTCAAAGGCCTACATTCTTTGGCGCTCAGCCTTCCTTATAGTCCAACTTTCACAACCATACATTGCAACTGGGAAAACCATAGCCTTGACTATACGCACTTTTGTTGGCTGGGTGATGTCTCTGCTTTTTAGAATGCTGTCTAGATTTGCCATAACTTTACTAGCATATGAAATGAGTGCAATAATGCGATAGTTTGAACATTCTTTGGCATTACCTTTCTTTGGAAGAAAGATTGTAAAATTGGGCAAAATTCACTTCTTTCACTTAGCAACAGAAATTTTGGGCTCAGTTATGGTTATAAGTTGTGGAGTACCTATACAGCAAGGGTGTCAATCTCTATTTCATTGAGGGCTGCATCAGGGTTGTTTTTGACTTTGGGGGCCAGGGTGGGTGTGGGCAGGGTGGACATGGTCACTCATGTCACTCATGTCGGGGGTGTCTGTGGTGGCCTGAGTGCTCTGCCAGAGAAAACAGGCTTTCCTTTGCTGTTTCCAGGGCAGCCCCATGGGCCAGATGTAAGCACCCTGGTGGCAAATCCAGCCCGTGGGCCTTGAGTTTGACATGCCTGCTATACAGGAATATAACTGCTCTGACAGTTCATGCCAGATATTTAACAATTATTCAAATGAAATGTATGGAATCACTAAAACTACTTTGCAATCCTTTTTGAAAAGAAATAAATGTAGATTGAACTAATAAATCTATTGATGAGGGACCAGGCAGTTGAAATTAGCTTTGATGACCATCCACAAATGCTTACATATGTTCAACATTTCCTATTTCTCTAAATGAGGAACTATCCACAGCCAATATTAGAAATGGAACATTTGCTTTATATATACAAAGCACATAGCAGAAGTAAATACAATTTTGTACCAAGTACCAAAATTGCCAATCCTACAAAACATACTTGCAGCAATTGTTTCAACTTCCATAACAACTCCTCTTGTTTTAGACTGCTTCGCTTTTAGTTGAAAATATTACAGTTCTTCATTGTTTTAAAAATATGCCCAAATTATTCCATACTTGCTTTTGAAAAGAAAGGAACATTTTCATAACCAATTTATTTTGTTCAAATATCCAAATTCTCATTCACAGCATACTAATACACCCATTCAGAAAAATATAGGATGAATGCAAATACTAATACATTCATATACTTGTTCAGTCTTATTTTGCAAACCATTATGGAATGAAAAAAGTCAGCTGGCATATAACATACTTACCTTTATATGTAGAAAAAATAATGAACTATCATCCAAGGATCTTGTGATAAGTTTCACACATTTTATCTTGTCAAGTTGTCCTTGATTAGTATCAAAATAATTGGAAAAAATATTATGTTTAATTCCGTAACATTTGAAACAAGTCTCACTCTTCAGCTAGGGAAAAAATAAAGGCAAGGACATGGCATTATTGCAAACACTCCAAAGATGTTATTGGTGCATATTTGTACCATAGTTAAAGTACAGTGAGAAAAGACCCTATGAACAGTGTTTAATCTCCAGGTTAAAAATGTGCTGCTACTTTGGTGTATTTAAAACAAATGAAATGAATTCCTGCACAAAGATTCACTAGAACAGGAATAAGCAGTGTGTGACTTTCCAGCTCCCAAGAGCTCTAGCCAACATGATGGTATAATGTGGACGTGTATTTATATTTGTTAGATTTATATCCTCCCTTTTATTCTGGAAGGTTTGTCTCCAACCTCATTCTTCAGTTTTTCCAATGGTAACCATCATCACTGTAGTCCATCCATCTTGCTGCTAGTTGTCATCTTCACCTGCTTCTTCAAAGTCCAAGTTTCATTTTGTAGAGCATTACATGGAAAACTATTGCATGCATGATTCTGATCTTTATAAGCATAGACACATGACAACATTTGAGAAATTTTTCCAAGGCCTTCATGACTGCTCTGCTAAGTGTTTGACTGCAGGATGTTTCTTGACTGCTTGTTCCTTTACTGCTGATGGATGATTAATTGAAGTAGAGTAATTCAGTAATCAGGAAATACTCTGTGCACACACTTTGAGAGCCTTTCATTTGTGCTTACATAATTATCTTCCAAGGACAGATTCTAACATTTAAAATAAATGCTATGGCTGAATTTCAAAAAGTCTTGGAATCAAGTATTCATTCATTCATTCATTCATTCATTCATTCATTCATTCATTCATTGCATTTATAGGTTGGCTGTCCATTCAAAACGTCTCTGTATGGCATGTAACCATAAAAAGACAAACAATAATAAAAAAAATTATGTAAAGAGAAAAGATGGCTGCATGGGGAGACAACAAATACTATAACAACCAAACCCAGCACAAAACAAGTTCATACCTTGCTGCAGCCCAATGGCTGTGAAAGAGCCAGATCTTTAAGGTTCATCTAAAAGAGAGCATTTCTTGGGGGCTGCTGTTCCAGCAGTTATACATGCTCCCGATTTTCTTTCTTGCTCTGCTTGAATAAATGTAAATTTTGGTTAAGTTGCAATGTGTGCAAAAATTAAATAATTACTTCTCACAAATGATTGAACCACATGTGTAACTCTCCAGAATTCCGAATGATACAACATACTCCAGAAATTATGTGGAACCAAATGGAGAGCTTCTGCTGCCACCCTCAGGTCATCAGCAATAGGGTTGGTCTACTCCACAGAATACTGTGCTCCTGTATGGCTTAACAGCTGCCATACTAGTAAGTTACACACCAGACTGAACAACACCATGATGATTATAAGTGGATGTATTAAAACCACTCTGACTTGCTGGTTTCCTGTTCTGAGCCATATAGTACTGCCAGCTTTACAAAGGCAGAGAATATAGAACTCACTTCTACCGTTGCATGCCGACCTTCCTCATTTATCAGCTGGAAGACTCAAATCCAGGAAGCCCCCACTGGCACTTGCCCAACATCTGCCCGACAACTTTAACACTGATTCCCAATGGAAAGCTGAGTCACTGAACATCCAGATATAAGTAGACATATAAATGACCCCACAAAAAAGGTACCAGGTTTTGTATTATCATGTCAGCAATGGACAATCCTGAATAGGATTCAAACATCACACAGCAGTTGCCAGGACTCTCCATAAATGGGGCATAGTATCCTCCCCTCAGTGTGACTGCAGGGTCCCACATCAAACTGTAGACCACATCATGACTGGCTGTAAACTGAGGGCGTATATCGATCCAGTATCTGATTTTTTAATATAAACGATGCTGAGCTTCAATGGTTAGATGACGTAGACATTGGTATTTAAACACAAATGTTTAAATGAATGAATGTTAATATACATTGCTAGTCAATGTATGATATGCCATACGCTAAATAAATAAAAAAGTGTTTATGTTTAATAAATAGCACTATAACTACAGACTCCAAATGTTGCCATGTTCTTTTTTTAATCCATTAATAGTGAACATGCCAATCTATGTAGAAAGGTTTAAAATGTTAATATTAATTGTGCAGTTGTTCACAGCTCTATATTAGAATAGTTTTTACTCTACTCTACTCTACCTCACCTCTCAACCCCTCACAATTTACTGATCTTAAATTCCTTTCCTACAACAGAAGTCCTAGCAATCCTCTGCTGACTAGATCTTTGAAAACACATGCTATAATGGTGCTGATCTGAAGTACATTTTACTCAGTAGCACATTAGCTCTACAATTATGCAAAAGAATCTTTTGAAAGACACTCTGAGGAAAAATAGCACCAATAGGATAAGATGAACACTGCCTGATATGCCTCATGATGTTATATAGGCTTCAGATGTTACAGTGAGACAATAAACTGGTCCCAGCTATTATGATGAAGTGCTGTCATAACTGTTTTATCACTGAAGTTAAATGGTTGTATGGGTAATTTATTTTCAGAGAAGGCATTATATGTAGTGTCGTATAACTGCATGTTTGTTAAAAATTCATCCAGTATATCAACTAAAAATTCGGCCACCAGCACTGGGCTGTAAATAGTCTGAAGACAGCTAGTGGTTTTTGTATCTTTTTGCTGTCATCTGGTGTCAAGGTCCATTAAAATGGACCAGAAAAGAACTATACAAATTTCAGTATATTTAATGTTGGCTTGGTGAAAATTATGACTCTTAGAAAGTGTACTAGGAATTTCTCTAAAGCATAATAGAAATTTCTTGGCCTCATTTTTAGTGAGTTATGTAAAGTAGAATCAATACTTAACAATGCTTTTTCCCAGATTTCCCACATGGACTGACTCACTCATTGCTATCTTTTCTGTTCCTTTCCCAGCCACACTCTCTCACATTTAGTTGTTATCCAGATTATGCAGTAGTACTAACTGCCCACCTGGGATAATTAATATCTGGAAAATAATATGGAAAAGTTATAGCATGTTATTATTTTATGAGTAATTTTTATATTTAATTTATACATTACAGTACATGGTTTCAATAATTCTTATTGTGAAATGTATTTCACAATCTGCAGATGTTGAAATTCAGGCTGAAAATGAATTAATGACAGTTAAATCTGTGTGAGCTTTGATAAGAGAGCTACTTAGCTTACAATTTTACACTTCCACTTGGAAGTAATTCTGTTGGGATTCTCTTTGAACAAAATGAGGATTCATATTTTTGAAGTGACTTTTACAAGATTGCTATTAATCACTACTACTTTTTAAAAATATACACATTGAGTGAAATTCATGTTACCTTAATCACCTAATTTTTGAACATAAAAAGAGAATGGTGCATTTTAAAAAAATTAAACTCTTTTTACAACAGAAATGTAATTAATGTAATTACTTTTCATTAAATTAGTCTGAAAAATATTAGTAACTATATAGGTAAAAATGTAGGTAAAATCATTTAGAAGATATAAAGGAAAATGGTGAGAAACATCTATTTCTACTTTTAAAGTTATGTTATAAACATGGTGCTCTGTCTATTTCATCATATTAATTTGTATCAGATTTTTTTTTCATTTAACAATGGCACAGTCATTTGCTTAGAATCTTTACATAAGAAACAACATTAATAAGGAAGGGTATTTTTATTTTAATGACATTAAATTTTGATAACTGTGAATAATTTTAAAATAGTCCAAGCCCCTTAGTTTGAAAGATGAGCTATAATCTTCTCAAGAGTGTACTTTCTATATTTAACTCCTTCTCTTTCTGTTTTTCCATATACTCTGCCAAGTCAATTCCCTATTGTATTCTTTCTAATGAGGGATAAATTAGTCTAGTAGTTAGGGAAGTTGAAATCAAGAGGGTTTTTCAAAAATAGCTCCTAACAAATGTTAGCTAAAAGCAACCTTGTTTATTGAAATTGTGTTCTGATTGTGCTCAGTTCCTTTTTCATATCCTGGCATCTTTTTCTATTGAACATAAAGTAATAAAATCAGTAGCTCCTTCCCAACATTCACTCATATTTATGTCAATATTGGGACTGAAAAATCAACAACGTATTCGAGAGTACTAGATGAAAATATTGGCTTTATAGGATTGCTATCATACTATGTTTCCCCCAAAATAAAACCTAACTAGAAAATAAGCCCTAGCCTGATTTTTAGAATGCTCCTAATATAAGCCCTACCCCAAAAATAAGCCCCAGTTAAGGTCCTCATCAGCTGAGGGGTGTGGGTGGGCGTGGCCAGCACCAGAGGCAGTGAGGGCATGAGAGCCAATGGTGTCCAGCAGCAACTGCAGCCCACCGGCGCCTTGGTCAGTGCACTCTGAGGCTGTGCAGCCCACACAGTGCAGGTGAGTTGATTACCTCTCCAAGCAGCAGGAGGAGGCATGAGATCTGGATGCACCGCATGGGCCACAGGAAATCCGAGAGTAAGTGGGCCGGAGTGGGCAAGTGAAGTTTGTCTTAATGCAGCAGCAGATGCTCCATCTGACAGCATATGGAGGCAGAGGTATGGAGGGTAAGGCAGGTGATCTGGCCACATCATGCAGGCCATGGGAAAGCCAAGAGACAGTGGGATGGAGTGAGCAGCTAGCTATGGAAGGCTCATCTTTGCGTCTCAGCTTGCCTGCATCCTGGTGCATCAGGATCACCTGCTTTCCCCCTGTACATCTGCCTCCCATCTGCCGTGCAAAGACAAGCCTCCCTGGCCAGCTGTCCACTCCAGCCCACCAACTCTCAGCTTTCATGCAGCCCACATGGCACATCTAGATCACCTGCCTTCCCCTCCGTGCCTCAGCGTCCATCTGCTGCTGGTGCCACTGCTCAAAGATGAGCCTCCCGTGGCAGGCCTCCCCCTCCAGCCCACCAACTCTCAACATTTCCGTGGTCCACAAGTGCATCTGGATTGCGTGTCTCTGCCTCTACCTGCTGCTTGGACAGGTAATCAACTTACCTAGGCTGTGCAGCCCCATAGTGCACTGACCAATGGGCCGGTGGCTGCAGCTGCTGCCACACACCATTGCCCCAATGCGCTTGCCACCTCTTGTGTGCACGCTTGGGAGGTGGGGTGCCCAGCCGGGCTGATCACCCTGATATCATGTTTCCCTGAAAATAAGCCCTAATGCTTATTTTGGAGCCCCCCCCCCTAAATATAAGGTCAGGTCTTATTTTGGGGGAAACATGGTATTTATCAGAATTTTTTTTTGTTGAACCTGAGTTTTCTCCATCCTACTTACATATCACAAGAAATGAGCAAAAGGTATCTATTTTTATAACTACCATATACTAATAAATATGTATATGTGTATTTGTGTAAATCTATAAATAATTTACGGAACTACACTGCATTCACAATAGGATAGAAAGAGTAATCTGTGCACCTGCTGGCAATCATTTACTAGCTCCTCTACTGATGGCAAATAACCCTGCTTGATCTTCTTGCTCATAGAAGATATCTTCAAATAAAGAACTATCATAAATTAAATTGGACCGGTAACTGTCCTAGAAGTTAACAATGAGTTGATGAATTTATTGTTTATCATTATAGATTATTATTCCACTAGTCTTACAAATTAAAAGCTAAAATAAGCATCTGCCATAGTAATATTTTATTACATCTGAAACATATTAGCCTATTGGTGATGCAAGGATATATGTTATCTAATGAACTTCATTTGCTCAGTTATTTCTTCTATGTCTATGATATAATAGATTTTGTTTCTTCCCATCCAGTTGTTTTAAAATAATCATTAATTGCTATTTGGTTGAAAAAGGTAGAACCAGTAAAGTCATTTGATCATTATGTGCCTTTAACCAAGTTTTCAGAATTTTTTTTAAAAATTAATTTTAAAATATATTTTATATAGGTGCGCCATCTTTTCAAACAGACTTTAAGGAATCTCAGACAATAGAGCAGTATTCTTAATGGGCTTGTGCAAACCTTTAAAAACGGACCTTTCATGAAATGCACTGGCAGGAACGAGCACCCATGTCCTTCAGAAGGCCTGGCATAGTTACTTCAAAGGCTTTCTAATTGGATTCACACATAAAAATATTGTATGTGCATCTGCAGGCTTTGTAGAAATCATGCCTAGCCTCCTGGAGGATGCTTGCTGCTTCAACTCTTCAAGGAGGAATGCTTTGAACCAACTGTGAAACCCTCTTTTCTAATGCTTTTCACAATCATATCCTTTCCTTTACACAGAAGCTCACTACTGTACACTAAGACATAGCATTCATTTTTTCTGTTTCTAATGCACCAAGTATATCACAACACATCTGACCCAAATATCTTCTCACCCTTAAAAGTTGCTAAAGGCCCCTTAGCACCTATCATATTCTCAAATTTACATTGAGAAAGGGAACTTAATCCCCGTACTAAACATCAGCCTTCCTTTTCACCCAATCTTTTAATTGTGCGACATCCTGCTTTTTATATTCAAAGTTATGGTTAAGTTTATTTTATTAGTAGTATGTTGTGGGGAAAAGTTGGTAGAATAGGAACAGAGCTACTAAACAAGATGAAATAATTTGTAGGTAATGAAACAATGATACATATTAGTTGCTAGCCAGACTGCTGATTTCTTTAAAGCAGATCTGAAACTGAAGTTGGCAACTGATACCATTTCTTTACATTCTCCCTGTGCTCAGTGGAGTGGCATGCCCATCATCAGTTGCTAGACACCAAACAGATGATAGTAACAAGGCACATCTAACCCACAGAGTGTAGGAGTTGCAAACAGACTGTTTTACCAATATCACATCACAATGCCAGTCTCAACAGAAAAAGATCAGTGATTATGTCACAAAGGGCTGACAAAATAAAGCAAGCCAAAAGGAATTTAAATGAGAAAAGAAAGATGATGAACAGTACAATATGCAGATCTTTGATATATCTCAGGCATGACTGACAAAATGACAAAAATACTGGAAAGAAAAGCATAAAAGTAAGATCAGGGATGGTGGACAAGGTGCAACAACTCCAGCCCGCTAACAAAGATAAACTGCCAAAACTAAGTAGCAAGGGAGTTATATAAACAAAATTGCCAGTGTGGAGACAGTTTTATTGGACAAACTAGATACCCTACAAAAGGCAGATTTAAAGCACAAGGAAGGAGAATTGGTCTGAAAAACACAGGGCGCTTGGCATTACCTGAACACTGATTACAAGAGCCAAACCACAAAATAGAACTTAGCATTTGGGCTCACAGTGATAGATATCTCCCCAGAATTATCACAGAAGCAATTGAATTTCATAAACATTTATATGGGAAGAACAATTATCAGCTATCAACTTCATGGCAGTTAGTAATTAATGTGGTCATTCTGCTCCATTGGACACAAGAAAATATATAAAGACTTTATGTCTGCTATCCAGTTCAGTTTCAGATCTGCTCTGGAGAAATTAGCAGCATGGCTAGCAAAATGTCAGCACACATTCCTTGCCTCACACAGCATACCCACAAGTCACTTCACAAACAAATAACAGCCTTAAAAACCTATAATCTTAAAATGTAACTGCTTCAAGGCAATGAATTTTTCATGTAATCCTGAGCTGTCTAAGCTTTTGTACAACGGAAGTGACTTCTTCACTATTTTTGCTCACTAAAGAGATTCTGTAAAAATATACTTTAAATTTGAAATATATTCTATGTTTGAGTAACACATCTTACAAGGCCTTGGGTAGAAGACTCTCTTTAAATATCCATCATTGCAAGCCCAGAAATAAATCTGTTCCTGGTTTCACTTGACCAGTAATGCAAAGGAAAAACATTCATCCTCCCTAAAATAAAGCCTTAAGCCATTGTATCAGTTACTCAACTGTAAAGAAGTAAAGAATTGTTCGCTTTATTTACAGTGTCTTTGTGAGAAAAAAGGCTCTAATACAGTTGTGTATGGAGATTATCAGTCATCAAGGTCAATGGTTGTCCCAGAGATGCTTTTTTTTCAAAAGGCAACTGGACTTTGTTTTTCTTTCGCTTCTCATCCAAGAAGCTTCTGACATCAGAACTGAAGAAACTTCTTGGATGAGAAGGGAAAGATCTTCAAAGAAAAACAAAGTCAGTTGCCTTTGAAAAAAAGCACCTTTGGGACTCTATTACAGTTCTGTTCTATATCCAGTTATCTTACTTGGATCTTATTGATGCCACATGATGTAAGGAGGCTTAATAATTAATTCAACAATTATTTAAAAATAACTAAAACAAGGCATTAATACATACTAATTCTTACTATGATTTGATTGTGTCTTTTATAGCTTTGAGCCTGAGTTTGGTGCCAAGATCTGGACATATAGCATATTGGACACTTTCTGACCTGAGGGGCTCATCTTCCAGCATTATATCTTTTTTTCCCCTTTTGGTACTGTCCATGGGGTTTTCATGGCAAAGATACTGGAGTGGGTTGCCATTTCCTTCTCCAGAGGATCACGTTTTGTCAGAACTCTCTGCTATGACCTGTCCATCTTGGGTGGCCCTGCACGGCATAGCTCATAGCTTCATTGAGCTATGCAAGCCCCTTCGCCACGACAAGGCAGTAATCCATGAAGGGGAACTTTCCCATAATAGTGTTATTTAGCCAGTTCAGTCCGGTTTATGAGAATTGGCTGTTACATTTTCACACACATTACAGTTAAAAGTTAGAACCTCATATTTTCCTGTAATGCTTGGATGAGCCAGCTTGTCCAAAAAACTGCACTACATCAACCCAATTCTAAAAATAAACATGAGTTTAGGATTGCAGCTGATGTCTCTTAACTAGAAAAGCTTTTAAAATAGTTTTAATTAGTTAACTTTGTATCTTATCAGCAGTTTTAAAATGGACGGGGAGTTAAATAAGAAGAAATATCTCTGAGCATTCAGATTTAATTCTCTTTATTGTTTATTTGGAGATGTCATATTATGAAACTCTAACATGTCCACTGATTGGTTTTATTAATAACTCTGTTGACCTCCTCCCTTTCTATTACTTCTGGTCCTTTGGAACAAATGGAATCCACCAGTTGCTATATTCCAGTCATGAGATTTATCCCACCAGGTCTATACTTTTGAAATAGTTTTTCCCCATTTACTAAGCATGTAGACTGATCTAGTTTCTTTCCCATTACTCTTAGTGTTATTATTTAGGACAGCGTTTTTCAACTCAAATTCCATGGAACCATAAAGTTCTATAGGGCTACTGGGAAAAAAATAAACATCCTTCTATTAATTTTGAATACCACACAATGTTAACTGTAGATACAATAATTTTTATGCTATCCTGATTTTTATAATACTAAGGAAATCAATAGAGTGTTCTAGAATCAGGTCTTGGATGGCTAGCTCACCATTCATCTACAAGTAAACATTTGTTTATTATTATATTTAAATATTTGTTTATACTAATAATTGTTACACAGCCTAATTCAGTGAAGGAAATTAATTTCCATGAACAAAATAATCAGGCTGGAAAGATCATAGATGTAATATAGCATGTTACGTTTGGAAATACTTCAGTGAGATGCATACCATATGTACAATTTTATAGAGAATAAACAAATTAAAAGGACAACTTTTGTTAAATACAGTTCTTTTGCACAGTATCACTGCAAAAGAACTATAATGTTTATTTCATTTAATGCTTTTTTTCATCAACATTTCTATCTAAATATTTTTTTTCAGTGGAATTGGAAGAGAAAATTGACTAATCTCTGAATAACTAAAAATTTTAAATGCATAACCAAATTATATTATTGTAATTATTCTTTTGAAGTAATTACCAAAGTAAAATTTAATAACCATAGGAAATAGTATTACAGACCAAAATGCAAAAGTAAAACTGAAATGGGTCTTTGAGTCATAAGTATTTTATTAAAAATCCATAATAAGATTTTGAGAAATGTGTTCAATGAGTAGTTACTTCCTAAGCAAGGCCTACCCTATAGCTTCAAATACTAAGCATGTGTTTGCATGTTTATCTGTGTGATGAACTTAAGAAATAATAACCTATGCTATAAAATCTTTCACTTATAGAATAGTATTTCCTCCATTCCCAACATTTGGGGCAACTAAATATCAGGAGGAGAATGCCTACACCATATTCCCTATTGTAGCCCTTTTCCATTATTATGTTCACTGAAGGAACAAGGGAACAGGAAATAGTCTTTGAAGGGGAAAAGAGTCTTTTTCTCAGGCAGTGCAAGAAGCAGAGTGTCAGCAAAACCATTGTTTTTCCTTTTGAAGCCATAAGAGTACATTCTAATCTCTGAATGGCTAATAGAAGAAGACTTAAATCAACTCCATGACGAAATATTTTTTGGAAAGGGTGGATTACTGAATGCCTCATTAAATAATGTTGAAAAGGGATGTTGCTTCATGATAACTTTCACTTTGAGGAGGTAGCTCAAAGTGTAATATGGGAGGTGTGTGTGTGTGTGTGAGTGTGTATCTCTCTCTCTCTCTCTCTCTCTCTCTCTCTCTCTCTCTCTCTGCTATTTTGTACAGGTGGTCCTCAATTTATGACCATAATTGAGTCCAAAATTTATGTTGCTAAGTGAGATAGTTGTTAAGTGAATTTTGCCCCATTTTACAACCTTTCTTCCCATAATTGTTAAGTGAATCATTGCAGTTATTAAGTGAATCTGGCTTTCCCATTGAATTTGCTTGTCAGAAGATTGCAAAAGGTGATCACAGGGCTCTGGGACACTGCAACCATCATAAATACAAGTCAGTTGCCAAGTGTCTGAAATTTGATCTTGTGACCATCGGGATGTTGCAATGGTCATAAGTCACTTTTTTCAATGTTGTAACTTCGAACAGTCACCAAACAAACTGTTGTAAGTCAAGGACTACTTATATTCAAGAAATATTAAAAATAAGAACAAAGTTCTTACTGGGCAATAAGTGCTTGCAGAGTACAATTGTTTATGAAAAAATACGAAATCCTTTATACTATTGATCTAATACCAATTATTTCAAGGAAATGTCTTACATTCAGAGCTGAACTAGCCATTATCTGTGGACATTGTGCAATAGGTCTCAAGCACAATGCAATTTATTCTTTGCATAATGTACCAGTATGTGTTTTTATTTGGCTTGTAGCTTAAATGATGCATAATCCAAATGAATTGGCAATTCTTTTATTGCAGAAAACAGTGGGCTCATTGCCATTTGGAAAGATATTTAAGGTACTGAGACCTGAACATAAGAACATAATTCCTTATCTGATCAGAAATAAAGTAAAGATACTCTCTGTGCTGATCAGAAATAACATAAATAAGAAATAATTAAACAGCTCAGCTCTGGATGACTACTTCCATGAAATTTACTTGGCAGTGTTACAGTAACTTGTTGTTGCCTTCTTTCAAGGATTTTACTGTTGTTCTTAATTTTCAAGTCTATCTTACAGACCTGGAATTCAGATCTTTTGAATAGCAGGTGGGTGGCATATAGATTTAATAAATAAATTCCCAATTTCCAATTCAGCTCCCACCAATCTTGCTTAGTTTCCAAGACTTGTGCAATCACTCAGAGTCAGAAATACTTAATATTTGTTTCCATAAATCAGAACAGGCGTGCTGCTCATAATTAAAGAGGTATAAGGATTGCTACTTTTCTTTGATTTATTTGTAAACATTTCAATGCAGCAGGTACTGAAGCATATATTAATCACCTTTTAACTGGAGACCTTCTGTAGAATAGATTAAATAAACAATTACATGTGTTTTTACAGGCTAGGACTACTGCCTTGTTTGTGGATCACCTTAATAATTGAGTACAAAGTAGCATATGCATTCTGAAAGCCTGATACTTAAAAAGCTAGATGAAATTCAGCAAAGAGACGTACCTCTGAATAAGCTGATTTTGTCTAGAAAATTACCGAGGGGGAAGGCTTAATCAACCCTATTCTTTACCAACTAGTTTAGAAATTGCTTGGCCTGAAAAAACTGGGATGACATTACAACTAAAATCCACAGCTGGATCCAGACCATTGACATCTCTCCAAAGAAAGGGAAGATTGTGAGATAGCCCCCCACACACTCTAGCATCTGCTTTTTGTGAGTAAGCAACAGGAACAGAGGTTCTGCAGTCAGCTTGTTAGTTGGGAGGCTGGGAATTCTAAGCTTGTTAACCTTAAAGG
The DNA here is from genome assembly GCA_012654045.1 of Ptyas mucosa. NCBI lineage: Eukaryota > Metazoa > Chordata > Lepidosauria > Squamata > Colubridae > Ptyas > Ptyas mucosa. The sequence continues at coordinate 23,699,787 of WNWU01013802.1, read as the reverse complement.
ACTCAAAAGTTTTATTAATGTATTAAATTGCTTTTAAATTAGCTATTTAATAGTGAATGTCCAAATTTCAGTAGGTGAGTTTCCTTTAAATCATTACTTAAGAAGTTTTAAGATTTATAAAAATAATTCCCCCCTCCCCCCGAATTAACAGAAAAAGGGTGATTATTGAAAGTTATAAATAGATTAAAAGCCCATGGATGTAACAAAATTTGGAAATTCTAATCCTGGGGAAAACTATTCATATTTTTGCATTGGGAGGATGAACAACATGATGAGAATTGAAGACTGGGCACTAGAGCAGGGGTGTCAAATACAAGGCCTGTGGGCAGGATCTGACCATAATGTGGTCAGATCCCGCCTGCAAGGCTGGCCTGGAAAATGTAAGGGGCCGGCCTATGTCGTTGTGGCCCCGTCTACCCAATGCGAAGAGGAAACATAGGGCCAGTGTGGCTTTGGTCTGGTCTACCCAGTGAGAAGAGGAAACATGCCAGAGTTTAGGGAGTGGTGTCAAGCTGTCCATGCCCACCCAGTTGGCCACATCCACCCAGTCGGCTACACTTGCCTGGCCCCCTGAGGTCAACCACAGCCCTGATGAAGTTTTCAATGAAATTGAGTTTGACACCCCTGCACTAGAGGATACCAGGGGGAAATAGAACAAAGGATGCATTGAGAGATATTGGTGAATAATGAATTCAGATATTAGTGTTAAAGATCTCTGACATTATTGATAAATTAGATAACGCTATGGAAGGGGAACAAATTCTATTGGACAAGGCTGATAATGATTTAAATGTGGACTTAAAAGACAAGCTATACAAAAGATATGAAAAAAGATGAAATACTGAATATGCAAATGAAACTGGATGATTTTCTAGTATTTAAAAAAGATGTACAAATAATAGACCAGAAGAATGACTTGGGTTTTTTTTTAATATGGGATCTACAAAATGTTAAATATCAGAAGAGTGTTTTTTATAACCTTTTTAATATTAGATTTACAAAAGGGATTTATTAAGGTTGTCAGTGTCAGTGATTTTGTGAGAAGAGACATACAGAAAATGCAAGGAAACCAAGTAGGTATATGGACACAATTTGAAGAGATTAAAGATTATGATTATTGGAAGCAAGGGGAAGGAATATAAAGTTGGTTAATTTGAAGATTAAAATAAATGGGTTGTTATTTCTGGGATTTTTAAAAATGTATTTTCTTTGATCAGAACTGGATGATAATGTTTTAAGGTTTTTTTTCATAGATTCATAGATTAAGTTTTATGGGAAAGAGTTCATTTGCTGCATTTTGAATTTCTCTGGTTAAGGTTAAAATAGTTATGTTGCGATCTCTGGTAACTTTTATTAATTTTGTACTGATTAGATTTCAATGATGAGATTTGGGGGATTTGTTTAATAATGGGAAATGAAATAGAAATATAAAAGGAAGGAATTCAAGTGGGTTTATTAGATCACATTTATAATAGGTAATTATTTAAGTTATTTACTACCCGCTAAGGTAGTAACCCTTAATGGGCTTTTGCCAATTAGGGTGGATGATGAGGTTTTGAAAGGTTTATACAGAGAATTGTGAGCTATGGGCTGAAGATATTGATTGTTATATTTTAAGAGATGATGATAAATTGTTAAAATTGCTTATAGCTGCTGGACCAAAGAGGAAAGTTATTTTTACTTTCTCTTTAAATTTTGTATGTGCACTTTTTCTATTTTTTACCTTATTTTTTAAAGTTTATATTAGCTTTATCTACACTTCTAATCTTCAGTAAAATTATTTTTAAAAAAACCAAATTGCCTCAAGAGAAAAACAGAAATTAATCTGTATATAAAATAGAAGAAGCCTGTGTATTTTATCCATAGAACATTGGAGCAAGACTTGGAAACTGTTAAAGTGAAGATGCCCTTGACTACACATGGCCAATGTTTCAAGTGGTGAAAAATTACAGAACCATTATTCTTATTATTGCTTTCTTTGAGTGAAGGCATTCAGTATTTGTAGAATATCTGAATTTTTTTAAGTAAACAAAATAAACCCAGATAAAGGCATAACTCAACTTCTGGCATTGTACATTACCATTAGAGATGTGTCTCTAAACCTGAATCTCTTTGATTCTAGAAACGGTCAGTATTTTGTTCTCTTTCATAGACATACTTTCCATAAGTATCATCATTAACCAAGAATTTGAAGTAGCAATTGTTTTAGTAAAAGTAGCAATAGAACTTTTCACAGATCTCTTTTGTTGGCTTACGATAGAATTATGTGACATGGTGCACTTCTAATGTTTGGATTATAATTCTAACAATTCCTGAACAGTGGTCCTACTGGCTGGGGATAATGGGAAATGAAGTCCAAATCTGAATTCAACCAGACTATGTATGTCTAGTTTAATTATACTAATACCTGTGGACTTCCACTATTTAAGTAATTAAGATATGCATAAGCAACCTACTATCACTTACATTATTGAGATTTTTTACAAACAAATAAATGCATGCACTTGCATATTTAAAGTATTTCTGCCAGGTTTCTTGAATAGCTTTCCAAACTATTTTGCTTATAACTGGATGTTTACTGCATAACTTTAATAGTCGATTTCATTAACTTCTGCAGGTCTAACCTTGCTGAGATTTACCCAAACCATGAAATAAAAAAAGTGAACAAAAATTACAATACTGGAGCTATGGGGTTTTGAAATTAATCAGTAGAATGAACAGCTGTCAGGGGAAACTTGTTTTCCCAGCAGAACAAGTTAAATAAATTGCTTAAGCTTGAGGTAATTACCAGTTTTTAATAGAAACTAGAGAAGCAAGAATAGATATGTTTTCCTTTTGTTGATCTTGCTTGGTGTCCAAATAGAATAGTTCTGATCACCTGCAGCTTTCAGCAAGCAGGGAACATACTGGCAGGCCTGTTAGCTTCCTGCTATTCTGTCAGCTACCCTTGCTAATCTAGCCTGACTAAACACCAATGTCTGCTTGCCTGAAATGAATAATCTCTTTTGTTCATGGCTGAGACTAATTTATCAAATCCTGAAAAATATTTCCTGGGATATTGTCTTTGATCAGATATAGATCACGTATATCTGATCAAATATGGATTATATCTCCAGAATCACTTTCATGTGACATGGGCACATGATATACATAGAACATAGAATAATAGAGTTGGAAGGGACCTTGACAGTCTTCTAGTCTAACCCCCTGCTTAAGCAGGAGACCTATCATTTCAAATAAATGGCTGTCCAGTCTCTTTTTGAAAGCCTCCAATGGAGCACCCACAACTTCTGAAGGCAAACTGTTCCATTGGTCGATTGCTTTCATCGTTAAGAAATTTCTCCTTAGTTCTAGGCTGCTTCTCTCTTTGGTTAGTTTCCATCCACTGTTTCTTGTTTTGGCTTTTGGTGCTTTGGAAAATAGTTTGACTCCCTCATCTTTGTAGGAGCCCTTCAAATACTGGAACACTGCTATTATGTCTCCACTAGTCCTTCTTTTCATTAGACTAGACATACCCAATTCCTGTAATCATTCTTCATATGTTTTAGCTTCTAGTCCCCTAATCATTCTTGTTGTTCTTCTCTGTACTCTTTCCAGGATCTCAACATCTTTTTTATATTGTGGTGACCAAACTGAATGCAGCATACCAAGTGTGGTCTTACTAAGGTTGTGTAAAGCGGTATTAAACTTCATGTGATCTTGATTCTATCCCTCTTTTAATGCAGACTAGGATTGCACTGACTTTTTTGGCTGCTGCTGCACACTATTGGCTCATATTTAAGTGATTGTCCACTAGGATTCCAAGTTCCCTTTCACAGTTACTGGCATTAAGCCAAGTTTCATTTAGTCTGCACATATATAGTTGATTTTTCTTGTCTAAATGTAAAACCTTACCTTTATCTACATCGAATTTTACCTACATTGAATGCAAATATGGTAGACAGATACAGACAAATGCTGTATGCCTTTTTCTAATCATTTTTTAATTTTGGCTGTTTTATGTATTTTAATTAAGTGCTGTACACTGCCCAGAGCCACTTTCAAGTGAAATGAGTGGCTATATAAATATGATGCATAAATAAAAATAAATAAATAAAAATTTTGTAGATTGATGATGAAGTCAAGTTCTGGAGTGCTACCTATTAGATATACTTTGTCAGTTAATTAAAAAGCCAGTGTATTCAACAGAATAGGAATTTAGTTTACTGACAATTTATGAACCTATTCTGGAAAGTGACTAGATTTAAAAATACATGAACATATAGGGCTTTTGTCGTATCCCTTGCATTTAAAACTTTTTATAGCATACACAAGAATTTATATGCTGCTTATATAATATTTGAGACTAAAGAGTTTATATGAGAACTTTATATTTGCTAATATTTAATTTCTACTTTTATTAAAAAAAAGATGTACAATCAACATTGGAAATGAAAGGAATACTTCATTTTTTTTAAAAAAAGGTTGCCTTTCAAGGCAAAACATGGCTTTGTGGATTTTTACCCTAAACATTTTCCATTATTTCATTCCAAATTCTTCCCTCCCAATTTTTGGTCATAATTCAAAACTGTATATAGTATAGTTCTCTCAGCCAAGAATACAAATAACCTCTTGTTATTTTCTTGGCTCCAGGCATCACCTGTTTATTTCATTCTACTTTAAAGCTGGGAGGGGAGTGGGGAGAGGAAGGCTAAAATGCTAAAAAATAAAATGCCAGCTTCAAGTACAATTATTTTTTTCCGAGATTGCTTTAAGCACCTCATATATACTGGGGGCATTCTTAGTAAATAGAATGGATAAAATGCTGTATTATAGCATTTTACTGAAATAAAATAAAACTATAGCTTTATTATTAATAATAATCCTGTGAAAGGAATCTACAATAGTGCTTTCCACATATCTGCTAGTAGTAGTAGTACCATAGTAGTAGTGATGGAGGAGGAGGAGGAGGAGGAGGAGGAAAAGAAGAAGAAGAAGAAGAAGAAGAAGAAGAAGAAGAAGAAGAAGAAGAAGAAGAAGAAGAAGAAGAAGAAGAAGAA